>JAUCNQ010096446.1:0-12091 GCA_032352715.1 Bougainvillia muscus | reverse complement strand
ACGTAGGCTAGTGAACGGTTTCCCGTCGAAATCGATACAGCCCTGGGGACAAGGTTGGTAATCACAATTTTATTGGTCGATATTTGTATGTTTTCAGTGTTCAAACAGGCCCGTTCAAACACGTGTATAACCATAATGGTATAACATACCATAACAACATGCTGTTTTGAGTGCCGCAAAGCCATTTTCTAGGGATCTAGGGACCTCAAACACACAAAATTTCCCCTTCGGCACCAACCATGGTGGTGCCTCACGGACATACTAAACTAAGCAAAAGTTGGGTATAAGAAAACGGTAGTCCCAAAAAAACTCTGGATACGCCACTGACATCACCCGTTTTATACTGCATCCAAAATTATTAAGTTGTAAAAAAGTTATGTCAATTTTTAGTAAAGGCATGTATAAAAACATTTATCAAAATCTCTAGTTGACGTCCCAAACAGACGTGGGGTGGTCATCCGACTGGCTGTCTTCTTGGAGACAAACTTTTCTGACTCAGGCATTTGGCAAAAATAAAATAACTGTTGCAGGTCGACCAGACTTTCAGTCAGCCAGGTCAGGGTAAACACCTAGCTAGTTGGGGGAGCTCATCTAATTAAGTGAATTCGCCTAAATAAGGCGGTATTCTAAAATGTTTTCGGTTTGCGTCACCAGCCCACCCCATACTGAAAACCAAAATATCTCCGCTTTTTAGAGGCGAAGAAGTGGCATTAATTTATCGGACTTATGCAACTACGACTTCTCAATTAAAACCGTGAAGCGTTTTTTTCCAAAACGGTTTTGTGTACCATTAATGAGTTTTGTGCAACTTCCTTGCGCTACATTTGCTCAGCACGTGTTCGAACTGCATTCTGGTTGTGATGCGAGGCGGTGGTAGTGCGATCTTTTATCGGACTAAAAAAAGTAAGTTTTTCAAAAAAATAACTATTTTCCATGCCGCCCGCAAGCCCACTCCTATTCTTGAGGCAAGTTCTGACGTGAACCCAATATATTTTAGAATACCGCCTAAGCGTATTTCTTTGCCTAAATTTGTAGTAAATTATAGTCAGGTCTCTCCTCCCCAGGGAAGGATCACACATAACCGGGGTTATTTTCTTGCAGTAAACATGACCAGGCACCATCTGACTGAATTTCATTAATTCTTGTTTGTGCGTTCATGAGATATTTAAATGATTCCTACCTGCCTAATTTGGCGATTGACAGTAGGTAAGTAACTTGATTTTGCATTTTTTGAAAGTCATATAAAGTTCTTTTAAAGCCCACGTCATGTGTCAGGATAAAACTACCTGTAAGATGAGGTAACTTTGAACAGATTTCGCATATTTTCTTCTCTGACATGGCTGCACATTGCTTCCACGGTAAAGTAAATGGCGAGATGTAACATTACGGCCTTTGTTTTTATGTTACAGTCGATCAATGTCTTTTCTTAACAAACATGACATCTTGATAATTCACTTTTCACTTGATAAAGGGAAATTCGTCTGTGGCACTTTCATTGACCTTGAAAAAGCATTTGATACAGTTCACCATAACCTTCTCCTTAAAAAACTTGATCGTTATGGCATTCATGGTGTTGCTCACTGTCTCTTCACTTCTTAAGCCGAATCCAAAAAAATCCTGGTTCGCGTCCTCCAGGTCGTCTAAAATTAAGAACCAATCGGCAATTCTTCACCTGGAGAGTCAGAAAATTAGAAAAAACTAAAGATCAAAAAACTTCAACTATAGCTAGAACAACAATATTTATTTGCTAGTTCCGTCCATCATCACCCGTGCCTGGTTTGGTATTTGGGAAATGAGCTCTATACCCATATTTTTACCAAGAGCCTATTTCGGCTTCACGACCTCAGAGCTCAATTTGTACTTGCGCACAGGGGGAATGGGGAATTCAGGCACCGCTGACTGTATTTGACCACTATTGATTTTTTCAAGCCATGCGACCGACCAGGTCATTTTGGAATAGTGCTTAGGACGGGAACCAAGGTCTTTTTTGGAGTCGGCCTTACTTATCTAATCATAAACAATTTGTCTTTTTAAATGGTGCCAAGTCAGACACTCTTCCTATGGAATATATATGAAGTTCCCCCAAGACTCTGTCCTTGGGCCTTTGCTGTTCTTGATTTACAGGGTTGCCACACCTCTCCTAAACTCCCCTTTTTCTCCCCTAAACTCTCCTATTCTCCCCTAATAAAAAAAAACTTCCAAATTCTCCCCTAATCTACTTTAGAAAGTTGTGAAAAGTTGATTTTCTCCCGTAAACTCTCCTAAATGATGTTTGTTCAGGGTTGCTACCAAATCAGGGAATAAGGGAATTTGATAGAGACTCGCTAGAAGTCAGGGAAAATCAGGGAATTCTAAGTTCATGACCCAGTTCCTTTTTATAACTTTATGTAACTTCTTTGATTTGTCTGTGAGCCGTGTATTACTCATCACAGGTTAAGTAGACGTTTGTTGTATTTACTTAAAATTTCATCAGTGACAAGAGTGACTGCATTGTCACAGAATAATACATTTTCCAGCATTCTGAAGAGATAAAAATCGAAAATGTTCTCCCTCAGCGCCAATCATGGTGGCGCCTTCTACCTACCACCCTGCCACCTTTATTTCAGGTTAGTTCTGCGGCTCTGTTCATTGTGTTTCTGATGAACTTTATTCTGGCTTCTGGCCTCCTTGTCTTTACTATGATGTAAACAAGCTTCAACTGAAAAAACACCTTTCTAAACTCACCCATAACTCTTGCTGATTATTACTTTGTATTGCCTTGATAGATTATTATTTACTTTTTTGCCACTCTTTGTCCAGTTTTGTCCTGTTCATGTCATTGTGCTTGTGTTCTGTGCTGTCTTATGTCTTGCTTTGTTTAGTTTTTTGTGTTATGTAATGTCAACGGTGGCTCTAGCACAGATAGCCCTGCTATTGTTAGTGTTTCCGGGGCAGACATTTATTATTACTTTATTGGAATTTATTCACCTATTTGTAACTATAATTGGTTTGTCTGTCAAAATATATGTCTTTTCAATTCAATTCTACGAACCAATTTTTCGAAGGATAAAGTGGTCGTGGAATCAGGAAATATCAGGGGAAAAGTGTTATTATTTGTGCCAAAGTATCAGGGAATTCCTTCTTTGATTGTGGGTGACAACCCTGTTGTTCATTTTTTGTTGTGTATGAGTCTTGAAATTTTTTAAAACTCTGTTATTCTCCCCTATTTTGTGGCAAATCAGACCCCTTGTTAGCAAAATCTCTCTTAAAAATCCCTCCAAAACTCCCCAAATCTCCTTTATAGTCCCAGGAACAAGTTTGTGCACTAAACCAGTTTACTTAACCAATGAAAAAATAAAATAAAAAATAATAATTGTCTAGTTTCGCAGGAATTTTTATTCGTGGTCAAGGAAATTTGGACCGTTTTTGCGGGAACGCGAAACCGCAAAATTTTCTTCCATTAAAGTACATCAACGATTTGCATGATGTTGTTAAATTTAGGCCAAGTCTATCACTTTGCTGATGTCACAAACCTACTGCATGTCAGTAACTCAATGAATAAGCTTGTCAAAATGGTGAAAAGTGACCTTAATAATCTTAATCTATGGCTAATCTAAGGGTTTTTTCCAATCACTTTTTGACTCATCACTATGAGCGAGACTTTCTGCTGTTCTTTCATCGAGCCCCCTGAATGTGGTCCAGGGAAACTTTGACTATTTAGCCTTAAGCTGCTCTGAAAACGCTTTGAATGCCATCAAATATCTGATCGTGAAATATTGTTTTTCCCTTGGAAGTAACATTGAGGAGTATAAGAGAACAGCAGAAAGTCTCACCCTTAGCAGGGTGGCCACACCACCTAAAATCTCCTAAATAACCTAAAAAAATGGAGACCCTCCTAAAATCTCCCTAATAACCTAAAATTTGGACCCAAAATAGTGATTCCTACTAAAATCTCCTAAAATTGTTTATACTGACATACATTTTTTCTCTCAAAGTAGTTATTTTTTATTTTGATGATCAAGTTTGTCCTAGGTATGGCATTAAACTGCCTGATTTAAGCACTACAATTGTGTGTTTGTATAATTTCTGTCTGTGATACTCTTTTTTTGGTTGTGTCTCGGTATCTTCATTGAACTCAGCTATGGGTCTTACACCATCCGTTAAGTAAATTTAAAGAATCAAACACGACATTGTTCTTGAGAATCTCTTCATTTCCTCACGACATTGTTCTTGAGAACCTCTTCATTTCCTCCTGAAATTTTGGCAAAATCTCCTAAAATATGGAATGGTTTTTGTACATTTTTAGTGTTTTCTCCTAAATTTTGACCCCAAAACCTCCTAAATTCTCCTAAAATATCCTTAAATTTTAAAATTTTAAAGCTGTGGCCCTGCTTAGTGATGAGTTATTGACTAATCGCTAGATGAATGTAAGCATCTTCTACTGTTATATCAGCTTGGTGACACAATTGAAAATGCCCTCTTTCATAGTGAATAATTTGGGCGCTATTTTGAGCACTGTGAAAGCATGTTACGTTTACGATTTTCTGTAGTGTTGGTAAGCCAAAGTAGGGCATCCCCCTCCCCCAAAAAAAAACACATTTCGCCTACAGCAGACATCATTAATTAACTCATTATTGGATTTCTGTGTCCCAAATAGCTTTTTTACACTTTTTAGGAGAAACGATTGACAATGATGTTAATGAGGCTGTTGAGGGAGTTAAAGACGAAATTCGACAGGAACCATTCAGTTTGCCCGGTGGTTTCAAGTGGGATACTTTAGATTTAGAAAATGAGAAAGTTGTATGTATCCATACTGTACAAATTAAAGAAAGAGCTGTCTCAAAAATTCACTTCATTCCTGTTAGTTTTTATTCAGAATGACACTTCATTTTCATCAGATGAAAATGACATGGTTCTTTAGGAAACCATTTAAAAAAGTGAATTTTGGAGACTAACCCTACAGACCTGTGTATTGTATGCAAGATTGTTCCATTGTCACCTGAGACGAGGTCGGTTGTTCGTGGTCAAATTTTTGATACAGTACCGTTGGATAGCCAATTTGATTTGTAAATTGCTCATTTACAATTTACATATATCTAAGATGCTACAATTGTCATAAAAGGAGTATTTGTAATGCAAACTAAATTTGCTCAAGGGCTTTTTTGCTTCAGTGAAATTTTAGATAACATTATTTGAGGAGCCAAAATTCGTATCGCAAATCGTATCAATTTTCTACTAAGTATGCACAATTTCTTCACACATTTAGACATTTCTTCTGTTATGAAAATGGTACGAGTTTTTGTACGAATTTTGTTGGCAGGTTCGTCTCAAAAATTTGCTTAAATTTGCTTCACAAATCACTTCATTTTCACCTCAGATGAAGTGTTATACAAAGTATGCACAATAACACTTCATCTGAGATGAAAATTGACAGGACTGAAACGAGTTTCTATACCAATTTTGTGGACGGTCCTTAAACAACGTGAACTTTCTCTTTTATTTTTAGCTGATAGAATTGTATACATTACTGAATGAAAACTATGTTGAAGATGATGATAATATGTTTAGATTTGATTATTCACCAGAATTTTTAAACTGGTATAATTTTGGAAGTAGTGAGGATTAAACTCACACTGGTTGTGAAGCAAAGTGCTAACCACCTGACTATTTTGACTGCCGAAATAGGCAGATGGTTACCAATTAGCTATATAACTAGGAGGGTGAAGGTCGTAAGAGTTCAATCTGCTCCACTCTGTGGAGTGCCTAATGATTATAGGCCCCGTAGAACATCCAGACACACATTCTGTATGAAAATTAATACAAATTACAAATAACGAATTTTGTGGAGTTTGTTTCGTAATTTTCACAGATAAAACGACAAACTAATTATTGGTATGATTTTGAAGATATATTTCACAAAAACTGTATTTAAAATTATTTCCTTTTTATCTCAAATGCAGACTTTTGACAGTCTAACGTGTCTGAAAACCCCCATAATGTGAAAAGGAGATTCTTCTTTCTTTACGTTTTTCCTCCTTAAGTGAAGTTTTTTCCCGTTTGAATTTAAAGAAGTTATAGTTATAGGCTATAATGACATACTTGTTTGATTTGTACACCTCAAATTTGTACTAGATTCACCTCAGGATTATAGACAAAATTCATAAGGCAAATCGTACTTAGTATGAACAAAGACACTCTGAAAATTGCATGCCTTACCTGGCTGTCCTAAAATCCTGGCTCTCCTAAAATCCTAAAATGTCCTTAATTTTAGAAATTTGCTAAAAATGTCCTTAAATGTCCTAAATTTGGCCAAAATATCCTAAATGTCCTAAAAGCTCGATAAAAGATTTTCACAAACTCCTTTGACCTTTAATTGAATCAAACTTTGATTCCATTTTTTAATTGTCATGTGTACCTTTGGTTACAACCTGTATGGAATGTGAATGTTGACCAACTTTTTTTCCTTTTGTAACCGCGATAACTGCTCTGTCGCTACTGTCACGGTACATTTGAACTTTAAAATTTAAAATTGTCCTAAAAAAAGACATTTTTTGATTATTTATCTTAAATTTTCATGAAATTTGTCCTAAAATGTCATAAAATTTGGTTAAAAAATGTTCTAAATTCTTAACTTTTACACTCTAATTCAACCTAGGAGGCCTGAAATTGATACAAATTCCCATACGAATTTTGTGGATTTTCCCTTAGTGTTTTTGTGCACGGGATTAAACAAATTCTAAAACAAACCCTTATTTTTTTCTAGGGCACTCAAGCCTCCTGGTTGGAAAGCAACATGGCATTGTGGAGTCCGTGTTAAATCTAATAATAAGTTGGTTGGATTTATAAGCGCTGTTCCAGCAAATATTCATGTATATGAAAAGTATGACAGTTAATTTTTTCTTTTGTTAGACCGTCCACAAAATTCGTATAGTTATATGAACCATCTTCACACAGAAGGAGTGTTTTTGTGCATACTAACTATGCACAAAATCACTCCTTCTGTATGAAAATTGATACGAATTTCCATACGAATTTTGTGGACGGTCGCTAAGAGAGCATCCTTAAAATTCCAGATTTTATCTCAGAAAAATTATCTTTGTATACAAAGTATGCCTTTGTTAAGCAAAGCCTTTTTTAGTACTAAATCTTAATCTAACTCTAGATAGGTTTTGCAGTATTATGTTTAGGAACCGTCTCAAAAAAATAATCGCTGTATAAATTTTATTTATTACTTTCACATTCAGTCAGAAGAAGTGTCATTGTACATACTTTTATGCTCAATGACACTTCTTCTGAGATGTTAATAAAACGCTTTCATGTGAAAGAACTCTTAATAATTATTATTGTACTTGATTTGTTATGGAGTAGTAGCAATGGTTGAAATTAATTAAAGTGAATTCTTCAAACAGCTCTTTATAATCATTATCTTAACCCTCTAACGCCGGATTGTCACAAAATGGTCACACACACTTTACACGGATGAAAGAGTTACGGATTAATCTGGAATTCCAGATTTCATGCATAAAGTTTTTAACCTAATCAGGACCAAGAGGAAGTATTTTGGGAAGCCAAATCTTTTCACTCTGCAAATGCTTTTTCTGACGATCTAGAAGCACACAAAGTCAAAATATTCCATTTGGCACCCACACCATGGGGGTACCTCACGGAGAGTTACTGTATGTTAAATGTTTCTGGATTTTTATGAAACCAGTTCTTTCATCCATGCTTTCGCAATCTTGAAGCATAATGCTTCAGGATTTTTAACGCATGTATGTCCATTTAAAGGTTTATTGATTTGTTTTAGAGTTGTAGCAATGGTTGAAATTAATTTTCTTTGTGTACATAAAAAATTACGTTCCAAACGAGTAGCACCTGTTTTGATTCGTGAAATTACAAGAAGGGTGAATGCAGAAGGAATTTTTCAAGCTGTATATACTGCTGGTATAGTGTTACCTAAACCTGTTGGAACGTGTAGGTATGTTGAATTGAAATCTTAATAGAAAGTCATCTACAAGAACTTACTCAGGAACCTACCACAAAATTTTCATGCATTAAATTTTCGTTCATTCATCCGTGATGAAAATGAGACAATTTGCGATACAAATTTTGTAGAAGGTCCCGTACCGTTTTTAAAATCGAAAATCTTTTAACTCCTAACCGTTACAAACTATTGGATCAATGAAGAAATCTTACTAAGGAACCGCCAACAAAATTTGTGTAAGAAATTGTATCAATTTTCATTCAGAAGGAGTGTCTTTGTGCTTACTTTTAGTACGCACTAAGACACTTCTTCTGTTATGAAAATGGTACAATTTGTGATATGAATTTTGTGTGCGGTCCCTAATACGACTTAACAGTTAAAAAAATTTTAAGAAGCCTTATTTATGTTTTTTTAAGGGATATCTCTTAGATATTATTGAATGTCATGACTGCCTATACTTCTTTTTATTTCCTGACCGAAATTCTATCATTAATTATAATAACAATAAAAACCTTCTGTCTCTTCTGTGTTTATTTATGTCTGGTATTTCTGGTTTGAAAGAAAGCTTATGCTTCTAAACTATTTGACTGCTGCTTTGACTTAGGTACTGGCATCGTTCCATCAATCCAAAAAAATTAATTGAAGTTAAGTTTTCTCATCTGAAACGAAACATGACCATGGCAAGAACAATAAAACTATATAAATTGCCAGAGGTTAGTAGACAATTTCTTTGTTTTTTTAAACATTTGAAGCTATTCTGCAACAACTTTATAAGATTCTGCATGTTAAAAGTAACTATACCATAAAATTGTATTGAAATTTGTATCAATTTCATTCAGAAGAAGTATATTTGTGTCTACTTTTCACAAAGACACTTCTACTAGTATGAAATAGTAGGCTTTGCAATATGAAATTTGTGTATTCGGTGCAGTTAAGGCAGCGAAAAATTTCCACACTTGTTCTTGGCTCTCTTATGCAACTGTTATTTTTCATTGAACATTATACCACTAAACCAATCTCAGTATGATCCCCCTCCTTCATAAAGTTGGGGATACAAATTTTGATTATATCAGTGGTAAATCACAAGAAGGATACTTGAAGATAACAGCCTATAACATTTGTCTGGCAGAAGATATCTGTGCGAATATCGATGTGCATTTTATGGGGTACATCTCATCCCTCCTAACTTTCTATTTGTTATGCTGCCCATGATTCTGGGTCACTTCAAAGATTTTCTTAGTAAAGGGGGCGTCCTAGTAAAGGGAGACGGGCTATAAAGGGGGAGTCGTACCCCTCAACACACTATGCCAAGTTTTACTAGCTTGATCATAATTTTCTAAAATAATTTTATAAGTTTATCAAACATTCTCAAAAGTTAAGGAAGCATATATTTCTGATTTCACCATCATTTTCATAAAAGTGCTATGAATCACTTTCTAAGGAGCCGTCTTAAAAATTCGCTTTATAAATTCAGTTCATTCCTGTCAATTTTCATCTCAGATGAAGCGTTATTGTGCATACATTGTATGCACAATAACACTTCATCTGAGTTGAAAATGAAGCGATTTGTGAAGCTAATTAAAGCGAATTTTTGAGACGAACCCTAACAAAATATTATGTTATTAATACCCCTAATGTCAACTTCAGCCATACTGCAATCAGGACGTTCTCTATTATTTATACTATTATTTGGATAATAAGACTGTTATGAAATAGAAAATTCATAAAATGTATTTTAGGTAAATTTCTGGTGCAGAATGTGTTTATACTAAGGAACCACCCACAAAATTCGTATCGTAGTTACAAACCATTTTAATCACAAAAGAAGTGTTTTTGTGCATACTTAGTATGAAAATTGATACGAATTTCGATAGGAATATTGTGGACGTTTTCTAAGTAGATAAATTACATAAATTTCGAATAATTTTTATTTTTAGCAAACTAAGGTACCTGGTATTAGACCACTTGAGGATAAAGACGTTCCTTCAGCTTTTAAGCTCCTATCAGAGGTATAACATTTTGTATTTATTTTTCCTTAGAAAAAGAAAAATATTTTTAATTTTAAATTCAAATTGGATTCGAACTTAGTGTTAACTGACTACAATGTGGTATATAATTCATTGTGCAATTTTTGTCTGAATAGAACTTCTTTGGTGTATTTTCTTCTAAATCGAATTTGATACAATTGCCCATACAAACTTTTTGAACGCTCTCCTAATCCATTGTAGTATTGCCCTTGTGATATTAGTATTTGCCCTTATCTACAACAGCGTCAATGGAATTACTCTCAAAAATTCGATATTTTTATATAGAATTTCTTTTGTATATTTTTGAGTTTTGTTTTGTTTTCAGTACTTGAGGCAGTTTAAACTTGCTCCAGTATTTACCGAGGTAAGATTGTATTTGATTTGTTAGTAAAGAACCACCACAAAATTGATTGTATTAAATATTTTTGCCCTGAAGACCACCTGGTTGTATGTTGTTGTGGCCCGTCCAAGTATGATAAAGTGTAGTCATTCAATTGAAGTTTTGAGGCTGATTCTCAACTTTTTTATGTCAAATATTAACTATTAAGAGTACTTTCGAGTTCAATATACAGCCAGATAACCTTAAAACGGTTTTTTAACATACAAATATCATGAATACAAAAACCTTAGGGTTCATCTCAAAAATTTGCTTTAATTCGTTTCATAAATTTTTCAATTTCATATCAGATAAAATGTCATTGTGCATACGGAGTATGAACTTCTGAATTAAAATTACGGATTTTTCTTTTTTTATGACAGGATGAATACAGACATTGGTTTATGCCAAGAGATGGTGTTGTTACCACATACGTAACAGATGTAATATATATTCTAATTTTTTGTTTTGTCGTTCTTTTTTTATTTTTCATTATTTGGTATTTAACAGACTTAACTGTTTACATAAACTGCCAGACAATGTAGTCCAGTGCCTTGTGAGGTGCAATAATCCGTGGCAGATTCATCACCATGGAGAGCTAGAAGTTTAAATTTAAGCAAAAGCATGGAGAGCTAGAATTTTTAACTCTTAATAGCTTTATGTATGATGATGATGGGTCTCCATCATCATACGTAAAGCTATTAAATTCTTCATTTTACTAATGGGACAAAGTAAAAGCATGTTCTAATTCTGCTGCTGATAATTCTATAATTTTTTGATTTAGCATTAGTCCTACATTAGTCCGTCTTCGTATTAAAAATCTATCAATTTCAATTCAGAAAAAAATATAGTAAAGTGTACATTTCCCAATACGAATTTTACTAATGGTCTCTTAGTAATAAGGAATTAAGATGTAGATTCCTTAAATAGATTTACGCATTAACTAATTCAGTGCCACAAGCTGCTGTGATAACAAATCATTGTTTGATTTCTGCTGCAGTTAAGACATTTCTTCTGCAACGAAAATGAAAAAACTTATTTCTGAAAAATGCATACATTTTTATTTAGGATGGAAATGGTACAATTACTGATATGGTTAGCTTTTATACATTACCATCAACTATAGTCGATCACCCACGTTACAAAGTATTGAAAGCTGCTTACTCGTTTTACAATGTATCATCTAAAAATAAATTATTAGATCTGATGAGTGATGCATTGGTCATTGCAAGAGATGTAAGGATTTTAGTGTTCTCTTTGATTCGTTTCACAAAATCGTTTCATTTCCATTTTAGATGAAGAGTCATTGTGTATACTTTGTATGCTCAATGACACTACTTCCATTCTGAATGCAAATCGATAAGAAAGAAGGGAAATTATAAAGCGAATTTTGAAATAGTTCCTTATTTTATTGTGTATTCTATCTTCAAAGAAACTGCACAATCTTTCTCTCCAATGTTCTTTTTATAAGCAAAATGTAACATCTAAGCTTTCTTACCTGATTTTTCCAGTTTCAGTTTATCTCCATTTCCTTTTTTTTAAGCATCACTGTAAAACAGGATTAGCAATCTTTTATTTATAAGTTTGGGTTGAATCGTATCTACCGTCCACAGAATTTGTATGGTAAAATGGTATCAATTTTCACATGATAATAAATGGCGGCGGCTGGTTTGGTCATGCTCCGTATCAGTTTGCATATTTTCTTGTTATTTTGTGTTAGAAAGCCAT
>JAUCNQ010096335.1:0-12095 GCA_032352715.1 Bougainvillia muscus | reverse complement strand
ATGTAGAACATTCAAGCCCCACCATCAAACCCCAAGACATAAACCCCCACCCTCAAGCCCCAAGACACAAGCCCCTGGCCCCGACCCCCTTGCAATGGCCGAGAGGCTCAAAGTGGAAGCTTTCTTGGTAAATTTTTGCTTGCAAACACAGTCACTGGCTTACGCTTCGCAACCCTTAATTACTGGTCCGTCGTTCTTTTTCTGGTAACACGGAACTTTTCAAGCCGTAAAAAGTTCGCCGAATCTCGATTTTCCGAAAATACCGTTGAACCGCCTATAAAAGACTTCCCGAAACTCAAACAACCTTTTTCCCATCGTCTTTCAATTATATATATATGACTATGAGGATTGAAAGCGGTCTCCAGCGCTTTTTATATGAGGATTGCACAGGAGGATTACCGATACCTACACGGGATTGCACAAATCTTGCGACAAAAACGAGACGAGAAGTTATTTTATGCGAAGGGTGTTGGGATCGGGTTTGTATCACAGCATGATTTTGATCTCGACCTCGACCGCAGTCTATTTTTTGCGAGAATTGAGGGTTGAAAAGGAACAATTTGGAAGAAAATTATTGTTCATGGTGAATAATCTAGTTTTAGTATTTTAGTTCTTTTTAACACAAATTATAAATCTTTTATTATTAAGAGTAAATTAAGGTTCAAAAAGAATCTCGCTACCTCTATAAAATGATTAATCAACTGATCTGGGTACAAAATAAGTTGTTCCCACACACCCCAAGGCTTTGTTTCATACAAAAATTCCAAGTTTTAACGCTTTTTTTAATTTATAAGCAAAAATACAATCAAAACAAACCTGAACAAACTCTTCGTGTGTCATGTTTTATTTCTTCATGATGATAAAAAATACTAAATTTTATCAATTTCTTCAAACGTTTGCAAAGAAATTTTTTGTTGCCTGAACTTCGTAAAATAGCAAGAGTTTTTACACGATTATGAAGATTATGCAAACTTTGAGCATGTATAATGATTTTAAATTTTTACTGAAATGAACTTGCTCAAAACAATAGAGACACGCACAATATAAAGAAATTTATTAAGATCGAATAAATTTAAATAGAACACGTTTATTTAATTGGGAGAATCGCTTGGTTAAGCCTTTGCAAAATAAGAAGTTTGGCTGCACTGTGCATGTTTGGACTGTAGTGAAGAAGAATTCTGTGGTCCAGTCTGCAGTTTTTTCGTGAATAAACTCGTGCCAAGATTTCATAGTGACATCACGGAAGCAGCCATCTGTTCGTGTTCTTCAAATTATGTGTTCGGTAAATATTTGAAATATTCCTACATAAGTGTCCTTGGTGGAGTTCATTTTTAGCATTGTTGCAGGCTTAAAGCACTCCACCATGCTTGATATTTTAGAAATTTGTTACATATTTACCGAACAGATATTTTGAAGAACACCTCTGGAGGGATGCTTCCGACATCACATCGTGGGCATCTAGTGTAAACTACTGCTAGTAAATAATTATAATATACATTTTTAAGAAAAAGTTGACTGCGGTCTGCTTTTTTGCCAAAAAATATTAACAAATTAATAAATTCAACTTTATCGCCATGTTGTCCTTCCCAGAAGCCTACAGGGCTTCGAAATAATTTCGGGGGGTTAATATAAAACGTGTATCATTTCAAAATTGCTACACAATGTTTTATTTTGATAAAATTTAACAATTTTCATAAAAGATTTTAATTTTTTTATATGTATCTCTAAACTTTTGTAATATGTCAAACATTCAAAAATCCTGCTAAATTATGATATGATATATTTTACCCCCGATCTCGATGTAGAAGTGGCTATAAATGGGTTTTCCCGCTCACACGATGCAGCAAGATCTAGGAAGAAGGAGCTGAAAAAGATCAACATCTCGCAAAATTACCATCAACTTTACCATCTAACCATTGTGGTTGCAGCCGGCAGACGGCCTTCGCCAGCATGACAGCGGCTGAGGACACTGTTACAGCTGAAATCCAACAGACGGAATCAAAAGAACTTCAGGAAGAAGAGGCTCCAATAAAACCTGCTGGAAAAGTATTAGGTAAGGCAAAACTCGACATTTAAATGAATAAAATAAGTTACTTTAAGGTACATGATCGCTGTAGCATGATATTTTGATCTTGGTCGATCAGGGATATCCCAAATCTGTCCATCTTCTATTTATATAGCAGCGATGACCTGTGTGAGACAAACTGAAAGTGGTTAAGCTTCCTGCCACGTCCTTCTCTCCATCTACTTTTCTTACACCATTACTATTACTACACATTGAGCAACTTCCTTAGGTTTACATGAAATAGCCAATGATGCCATTATTCATTTTATCTAAAGGGGCCAGTCACATCACGTTAAGCGTGTAAGGAAGTGACATGTGGACTGGCCCCTTGCACCCTTCTTAGCGTCATTTCAATGTTTAAAGATTACCTCTGTACAAAACCAAGTTTTATCTCTTTTGAAGCATCTGAGAAAATGATAAGAATCTATTGGGATTTTTTGCAGTTCGTAGATGTTGAAACTGTTAAAATTGTGACATTACAAAATGTAAGAGAATACTTGTGGATACAAAGGAAAGTTAAGTATAGAACAAAGGTGTTTTAGGGAAGGTAGAATGATTATCTTTCAGAAAGATTATATAAAACTTATTCTATTAAAGAACCGTACCATTGTCTGTACATTTTAATTGTTCACCTTATTGCTGTAGGCCTCCAAAATTTCAAAAGACTCTTTCATTCACTTAGACGCTTCGAATGGATAAACTTGTTTTTGTATCAGAGGTAACCTTTAGGGAGGAAGAGGCGGGTACCGTGATGTTAAAAATTACACCATGAAAATATTGTTTTTCCTGCAACCAAATGCAAAATTAATACAGAAGTAGGAAAATGATAACTGATAATTTTATACCTAATTTTTTTATTTTTTTTTATTAAGTACTCGCTCCCCACAAGGTCAAGACCACTACAAGGTAAAGAGCTACGGAAAAATTCAGACGGGTGAGATGAAAGATAGTGACGGACATTGCATTTAAAGAGTTAAGGTTATATTCAGAAGGAAAGCAATAGTAATAGTGTGGAAGAGAATTCCATAGATGAGAGGTGCAAGGAAAGAAGCTGTCACTGTACAGTTTCTTCTGGCAATTAGGTGTTTGCACAGTAAACTGAGACCTGCATGACAGACGAGTAGAGCAGTGGAAAGCTTTCAGGAGGAGGAGGAGTAAGTGAAGAGAGTTAAGTTGAGCAATGACCATTGAAGTACTCATAGAAAAGAGACAAAGAGGCAACATTTCGTTGCTGTGCTAACAAATCCAGTTTTGAGGAGAGATTGGTCCTATGGCGTTACTTATACGACGTTGTATACGATCCAACAGATTAAGACAGTCGGATGGAGCACCGGCCCTGATGTGGCAACCGTACTCCATGCATGGACGAATAGTGGATTTAAAAAGATACAAAAACTGTCAGGAGTGAGATAGCTCCTTGCACGCAGAAGAGAACCAACTTTCATAGTAGATTTGGCTATTGATTCAATACGTTTTGTTACGCCGCCATAGCCGGTGGAAACAAAAATACACAATTTGCCACTCTCAGTTTATTCCAGAATTTAAACTGTTCCGTACGATTTTCGTAATGCGAAATACACAATTTGGGCTGCTAAAACTAAAAGACATTATTTCAAACAACGCAAAAATTCAATCCAGGCGGCTTGCGTTTTGGAAAGGGAGGCGGAAGAGACAGGACTGCGATAAAAGATTTTCATTGACTTGACATTAAGGGGGGTAAGATTCTTAACGTCGAAATGTAAGAAATTGGGGCCTTCGACAATCGATTTATGGGCAGGAGGGGTGTGTACCCTTGGGCTTATAAAATAAACAAATGGACAAAAAGGGTAAAGTTCCGGTGAAATCTCTGAATTTTCGAAGCAATCTGCTGTACTTCTTGCGTTCGATGAAAAAATTGAATGGTGGTCTTGTTGCGACAAGCGAAGTATTGATCTCCGCAAATGGTTTCAATTTCTGGGGCATTTGATTGTGTATCGTAATAGAAGTCAGAATTGAGAATTTAAAAAATCAGGCCGATAACAGCAAGGGGAGCCTTTAAAAAATAAGAAAATCGATTGTCATAGGAAAAAAAGGAGAAAAAGATTTGAAAAAACCCCGTCTGGATCAGTTAAAACTAGCAGAATATTAGTTAAAGTGGGGTGTACATTCTTTGTAGAAAATAAATAGGAATATTTGTCTTATGTATTAACACTTTCTTACAATAGTAAGATCCAAAAGTAGGCGCAATCCGTGCAGAAGGTCCGCTTACTTTCGGAACTCTACGGTATGTGACTCAGCCCTTACAAAAAGAAAGTTACTGTACATCATTGTCATAAAAAAATTGAACAAAAGTTACCTCGCATGAACAATGAAGTTGATCTCATATGAAAGGCCTCTTTGTGTGATCAGTGATCAATGAATCTTTTGGAATTTTTGAAAAATACGGCTTAGACTTTTATTATTCCACTGTCTCAATGGACTGCTTGTAACCATAGCTGAATGATGGGGTTTTGGGACTCACCAAACTCATATCAAAACAAATCCTGTCCACGCTCAACTGGTATACCCAAAATGAAGGCTGACTGCAGTGTTTTATGGGTATGAGAGAAGATATGCAACCACAGGGCTCGTGCAGGGCTTTTTTTAAAAACTCTGGAAAATGTTAAAATGGCCAACTCGGGAATTTTTTTGTTCTAGAATAAATAATTATTTGTCTATTTAACTCTTACAAAACTTAATGAATTATTTATCCTGCAGAGCATAATAATTTTCGCAAGGTATAGACATTTTGTTAGTAGTTAACCTATTTTACAATGACAAGAATGACTGCATTGTCACAGGAAAGATACTTTAAAAATCTGGTGCAGGAAATGCATTTCCCGGGGTTCTGGAGGGGTAAATATCAAGAATCTTTTGTGCTCGGTGCCAACCATGGATGGTGGCACCTCAGAATATCACAATATCAGCACCACCCCTAACTTCGATTTGTTCCGCTGCCCATGCTTATTTCTTTTTTGAGCCAATTTCAACAATCTACATAAAAAAATTCTTGGATAGATATTAAAAATTGCACCAAGAACCAAATATTTTCGATTATTAATTCAGTTCGAACACGGCGCTGTCTCAGAGAAAAAGTATGCTTTTCAGGCACACTCGGGGAAAAACATATGTACTTTCTAGTGAAAAGATGTATATTTAGACCTAACTCAGGGAAAACATTCTTTCAAAGTCTGTACAAACTCTGAACCACTATTTGAACCAGAATGTTCTCCACCAGCACTGCAACCCAACACTTGTATTTTTGCAAACATTTAGAAATATCCTCATGCGAGGCTGCCATCAAATCAGGTAATTAGATTTGATTTTGACCCCCAAAGAAACTATGATCCTTCTCTGTTAGGAAGTAAGTTTGTACCAGTACTACGGGGCTTATTGATACTAGTGTTTGCTGCTTATTCCTAGTTTGGTATCATGCTACAGCTCCATTTTTGCAATGTTGAAAAAGGTGAATAATTTGGGGCAAAATGGTTGTTTGAATCACTTAATTGGGGTGTAAATACAGGGTGGTCACCATACTTGGAAAATTTGGAAAGTCCTTGAAATACCTGGCCATCGGTTTTGTAATTTGTAATGATGGGCCAGGGTTCGAAACCTGTGCTCGGCATGGAACAGTTTTTGTACCTGGAAAAATATCTGGAAAACATTTAGATATTCCACCTGGAAATACCTGGATTTTTTTTCTAGTTCAAAAGATTTGAACTGTGTTTGTATGTGATCGTTTCTAAAATCATTATTCTTTTTGTTGTGTTTCATTCTTCGACTATCAAAGGTGATTTACACAATACAGTAGTGGATATACATACAGGGTTCCTATAGGTCAAGAAAACCTGGAAAAGTGATCATTTTTTCTTACAGGCAGGGAAAATCTGGGAAAATTTAAGAAAAAAGGTGAAGTCGTGGAAAAGTCGGGGAAATATTCTCACCACATTTGTACCACAGCTTTTTGCTGTGAAAATAGTGTGTTTCTAAGTTTCTCTCAAGATTAGTTAGATGATGGTGTCAAGTTTGCTGGAGTAAAGTCAGGGAATTAAGTTTAGAAAATATCTTAGGAACCGTGATATATGAAATTGTCCGTATTGCAAGCAATTTTCTTCTTAATATTTTTTTAGCAACCCAAGTGACTGGCACAGTTAAATGGTTCAATGTCCGCAATGGCTATGGCTTTATCAATAGAAATGACACCAAAGAGGACGTTTTCGTACATCAAACTGCCATCGTTAAAAACAACCCTAAGAAATACTTACGGAGTGTTGGTGATGAGGAGGTAGTTGAATTTGATGTAATCGAAGGACAGAAAGGTTTAGAAGCAGCCAACGTGACAGGACCAGATGGTGAACCAGTACAGGGTAGCAAATATGCTCCCGACAGGCGACCCAGATATCGTGGTGGGTATCGTCGTGGTTATCGCGGTGGTTATCGTGGCCGTCGTGAGTACCGACAAAGGTCATCTGAAACTGGAGAGGAGAAGAGTGACAGAGAAAACGATCAGGAGAAATCTGAAAGTGATGAAAAACCAAGAAGATCGCGTAAGTAGTGTAATGTGAAGTATTCTAACCAAATGAAGCCATAGTAATAGCAATAGTTTAAAAATTTAATAATTTTTTATACCTTACTTACATAATTACAGATGTGAAATGATTTGTTTAGGAGTTCTTTATTGTAAAAATCCCTCCCTACCTATTGCAAAGCGATATGCCAAACTTTCTCTTTGAATTTACTTTTTGTTTATGTTTGATATGTTACCTATTGCTAAACGTGCTGAACTTTTCCTGTCTGAATTTCTTTTTCTTGTTAATCTTTGACATCTTAACTGTTGCTAAACGAAATGCACCTGCGAATTTTGTAAGGTTCTTTGGCATTGCTAAAGTATGTGATTATTTAGAATATACTAAAATCTATTTTCCAGGTGGTTATTCTCGTGGACGTGGACGTGGGCGTGGAAGAGGGCGTGGACGTGGTGGTGGCGGTGGACGTTTTTACCGAAGACGCCCGCGAAGTGAAGGAAGTGAAGGATCAGGCAATGAACATACGTCTGATGGTCGACAGGAAAGACGGGACGGAACGGAAAGACGGGACAGTGCAGAAGGTGAAAGACGTGGTGGAGGAGAAGGTGGTCGTAGACCACGAAGATTTCGTCGAAGACCAAGGTATAATAATTAAATTACTTTAAGACTAGAATTCACGCATATCAAAATATTTAAGAAAGTTAAGTGACGTGTTATTTATCTATATATGCAGC
Source organism: Bougainvillia muscus (assembly GCA_032352715.1). Lineage (NCBI taxonomy): Eukaryota > Metazoa > Cnidaria > Hydrozoa > Anthoathecata > Bougainvilliidae > Bougainvillia > Bougainvillia muscus. The sequence continues at coordinate 4,752 of JAUCNQ010096335.1, read as the reverse complement.
CCTGTTCTCCGACAATCGGACGCTACCCGTGATTAATGCCGAAGAAATCGCTGCTCCCTCTTCTAGAATAGGCCCTGTATATATATATAGTCATTTCGTTTATTTTTCAAAATGTTTTAAAACTTCGTATGCAAAGCAGCTTACTTTTGATCTAAGATTCTCCGATTGTTTTTGAAAAGCCCTGAATTAATTTCTTTCTATTATTTTGGGAATTAAAAGTTTATTCTTGCCATATATTTGGAAAGCATCTATTCCCGAAATTTGATCCCAAATATTTTTGAAAATCAGGAAATGAGGGAAATTAAATGCTTCAATGGACACAGATCACAGATCCATGATCCTGCATTAATTTTTTGAAGAAAACGCATTGCGAGAAATGATTCATTTTGTGTCGGTCCATCTGAGCTGAAAAATAAGAAAATCTGAAGAAAAGAATTAGGCAACATGGTTCTAAATTTTTGACAGTATTTGAAAATAGACTGAAATCAGACTCCAGTTGAATTCTTGACCTTACAACGCTACAATATCTACATTTTAACCTTAGACGACCACCACCACAGAGCTCTGGTGATGAAGGTGAACGTGATGGTGAGCGTGAAGGTGAGCGTGAACCTCGTCGGAATGGTGATGGAGAAGGTGATGATAGACGTAGAAGACCTAGAAGACCCCGATACAGGAAAAACAACCGTGATGACCACGATGCTGAAAAAGGCGAAGTAAAAGATGAGAGAAAAGAAGATTCTGCTCCACCTGCTCCCGCTCCATCTGCGGAGTTAGTACAGTAAATTCTCTCCTCATCAGTTCCGTATAATAATAGTTGTAGTTAGTATTCCATCAGGTTTATGTGATACCAACTTTGTTTGTAATATAGTTTATTAACTTTTCGACAGTGACACCTGGAGTGATATATACCTGGGGTGACCCAGCAAAGAAAAATCTGACCCGGCTAATATAGCATCTAATAGTTCAGTCGTGGATTTCAATAGTGGATTTTTGAGAGCTTAATTTTATCTGTTGGTCAATGGTCTGCTTTGTTTTGGCATTGATCATCTTGTGTTAATATATATAGTGTGAAAGATGTGATCCCGTTAGCTCGGGTTATAGTCAAATCACATAGCATTCTGCCATTGATTCATAGCTCCATACGCTTCACAAAGTCCCTTCATCTGACCATTTTACGTACGAAAATTAAATAATTAACTCGTTCCTGAACTGTGGATGTTAGTTAGTGATCACGATTTTTTAAAGTTTATTCCATCAAATTTATGATTATTTAGCAGTACCATCTTGATTTATTTTGTAGCGTAATTCGTCATATATGCAATAAATAACGCTACCTTAAATTTAATTTCTTTTTATGTTCATAATAATTAAGCCCGGTCCTTTGTGGTCACAAAGTGCTGTATCAAATCTACACGAATCTCAATGAATTATTTTTTTCATACTCGCTGAACATGCGATACACGGTCTTTGTTTTATATGCAACTCAATTTTTGTGTTCAGCCTCAATATTGCAAGTTGATTAAGGGCAGGGTTGCCACCAGATCAGGGGTAAACATGAAAATTCACTAGTATTCAGGGAACTTGACCAGACCCTTTTTATAACTTCAACAAGTGCATTTTCCGGGTCCTGAAGTAGTAAAAATAGAAAAGTTTTTAGTGCCAACCAAGGTGGCGCACAGGTAATTTGCAGCATTACTCCCTGACTCCAACTGCAGACATACTTCAGGGTTGCCAACGGGCTGTAAAAGCTGCAAAATGGACCTAATTTTGACTTTCGGCTTAAAAAGCTGAAAAAACATAGCCTTTTCCAGCACCTCGGCTGCAATTTTCTTAATAGCTATCGTAATCTAACTGGCAATATTATTTTATTGATTATAAATCGTTATTGTCAAAGTCAGGAATACCAATCCATCATTCGTTCATGCATAATTTTTCGTACCTGATTAACATGTTTAAGTTTTTCCCTCAGTTCTCGTCTTGCTGCCCAATGGGGGTAAATGTGGGTGCAATAGGGTTGTTGTAATTGGGAAGCTAAACAATGTGTTTTACTCTGCAAATACGTTTTACAACTATCTAGAAGCACACAATGTCAAAAATTTTCCATGGGGTGAGCATTTCCATATTTAAAATTTATGTTAATAAAACAAACTCTTATATCCCTGTTCATGTAATAAACAATTTTTTTACAGCCTACAGTCCGCTGGAACTATTTCGAGCTACCGTTAATGTAGCACCGAACGTTGAAGTCCTGAGGTCTGTTATGCAAAATGTCAGCTTTTTCCTGGCTGAAATTTGATTAGGTTCCTGTGCCCAAGGCTGCAAAATGATATATATTTCATACTGTTTTGGCTGTAAAATGGTTATGTTTTTGACCGAAAAGCTGCATTTTGGAAACTGTAGACTGTTGATTCTCACTTGGCAGCAGTCTACAGTCAAGTGTGCAGAGAGGGGTATGATGCCCCTCCCACTCTGGAATGTCTGTCCTTACTAAGGAAACAGGAATTTTTTCATATTACACCCTTTCTACTGCGATGACTGCTGAAATGTCAAAAGATCGAACAAAGTCAAAAAAATTCGATCCTTAGCAGAAAAAACCTAGACTTTACAATAAAATGAGATGATTAGCAAAAAATCCAGTATAAGTTTGGAATTAGTTTTTCTTTTCTTCGCTATTTGTTTGATATTTCTATGCTCTCTCAGTGTAGTTAAGGAGGAAATTAAAATTAAACAAGGGAGTATTAGTATCCCCCTGATTTTTTTCTTGAGAACCATTCTTCGTAGGTAGGAGCACCTCCCCAAAAATTGAAATTTTTATCTGACGTCATTAAGGAGATATTGCAGTTTCTATTTTCTGAGACGGGGGTAATGTTTGAACTTCAATGGTAATAAAAAAAGCATTTTCAATCAAAATCAAAACTGAATTTATGCTGGAGTAATAGTTATGAAGTTGTTCTTTAATTGAAAATATTTTTTTTTGTGATGCACCCCATTTTGGAGTCACAAGACCCAAAAAACCTCAAGACGGGGGTTACATTTTGTATCACTATGCTCTTGCTCACTGAAAGTGTAAGTTTAGGAATTATTTCTGCATCAGTAGTCAACTGAACCTTGTTGGTCTACATTACCGTCCGGTTTTTGGTGCAAATCACATTTCCCTTCTTGTACTTGCAGAAGACTTGTTAACTTTGTCTTATTTTTACCCCCGTATTACACAAAAATGTCTATAACTTTGAGGAAAAACATGATTTTACCAAAAGCCGAGCGGCTATGGTATATAATAATCATTTTGAGTGTTTTCAACCAACTACAATCGTTTTTAAATCAAAATTCAGCGAGCAAGGATTATTCTTATCCTTAAGTACACTGAGCTGTACTAGTTTGACTCAGATTGAATTTTCAAATTGTAAATAAAGTGTTGTATTAACGTGTATTTTATCGCTAGGGAGGATAAATATTTTCAAAATTTACTGAAAGGAGCGAGGGGATGATAATTTTTGGCTAGAAAGGGGGAGGGGATATCTCATACTCGCTCCCAGTGCTTCTTGTCTTTTTTTATATTCGTCGCTTTCTGTATATAAATAAGACAAGAAGCACTGAGATCGAGTATGGGGATATCTTAGAAAGGGGGAAATTGGGTAATTTATCCAATTTAACAGTGACAGGAATGACTGCATTGTCACAGGAAAGATACTTGTTGTCTGGCAGAAAATATCGGTATAGGAGGTACATTTTCTGGGTTTTTTTAGACCTAAAATTTCTCTGTCGACGCCTCCGGAACTCACTACAACTCAGCCCTTCCAATTTGGATTTGTTTCTCTACCCATGATTATGGTTCACTATTCAAGATCACACTCGATCCCAGCACTACTTGCCTTCACAGAAGGCTGTGAAGGCAGGAAGTGCTGGGATCGAGTGTGTCTTCAAGATGTTACAGGTGACATTTCAGCAGTCATCGCAGTAGAAAGGGTGTAATATAAAAAAATTCCTGTAAATCTGGGGTGATAGTTTCTTAGTAAGGACAGACATAACAGAGTGGGAGGGGCATCATACCCCTCTCTGCACACTTGACTGTAGACTGCTGTCCATTAGCCACAGTAAAATTGCAGCAATTTTGGAACTGATAGTTGATTATTCAAGGCGACAGAACAAAAAAAATGGCAAAAAACTGCAAGAAAATATGCCTTTCTGTATCTAAAAATGGCATACAAATGGCAAAAAAAACAGAGAAATTGAGAAATTTAGAGTGAGACCTGTGTAGTCGATACGTATCGACTATCCAAAGAATCTGAAAGATACATAATGCCCTGGAATCGAGGTTGAGAACCTACTAGTCAGGGAATCTAACCTCGTCCCCAGTGCCTTTCGCTATGTTTTAGAACGTGAAAAAAGCGAAAGGCCCTGGGGACGAGGTTGAGAGAAAACTGTTGATCTTTTCTCCCATTCAGAGCAATATTTACACCACATTTGTACTACAGCCTTTTTTATCGGGGAAAATAGTTGAAAAAGTCAAGAAATTTGTTTAGGATACTTCGACAACTGTTCTGTCTGAATGGACCTACTTCGCTCAGTTCGAGTTAAAGCACGTCAGATTGTACTCAGGAAGCACCGCATTTAAAATTTGATAAATGTTGAAGCGACGGTGGAACTTCTCGCTGCTCTGCAAAAGAAGCCCCCTCGCCAACAAACGCTCTGGTTTAGCTACCATTCTTCCTGCACTGTGTGTAAAATCTCATATTTACTTTTTTAAAA
>JAUCNQ010096224.1:0-12096 GCA_032352715.1 Bougainvillia muscus | reverse complement strand
CCGCCCCCCCCCCCCCCCCCCCCACCCCCCCCCCCCCTAGTCCTTAACAGCCCCAAAATACCCTAGGCCTAATAGGGTTAAGATTTTTAAAAGTTCTCTTTGCAGCTTCAATCCGCAGATATATTGTTGATGAACACAATCATTGTTAACATATCGAAGGAAACTGTTCCCTCAGCTAAAGCCATATTTTGTTAAGAATATACAGTTTTGATATGTTTTGAGTAAAAAAGCGCACAAATTTCACATTAGTGAGAATGGCTGTTTTCACATTGAGGATGGAACGGCAAAGGTTGTCAAAGAGCAAAAATATCTTTGTAACAGTGGTCCTTCAATATTTTTTTTCATTTGTTTGTTCATTCATTTATAACATACAGCAAAATATGAATTTACAACAACAATGACGATACATTTTTTTTTCTTATGTAAATATCTTTAACTGCATAAAAACTATGATATCCTTTAAAGATTTTATCAAACTACCTGCTGAAGTCCTGAGTTTTACTCCAGATAACTGCAGGCTGTATGATAAATACATAACGGAAAACATAAATTTTACGCAGTGTTAGCACTTCCCCAAAATAAGTAACAAATATAGATATATTGACAAAAAACTTCCAAACTATGATATCTAGGGATAAATCATTGTATTTGTTTTTAATAAGCATCGTCAAATTTCCAGCAAAACTAAACTCGAACTTGAAACTCGTTTTAGTATTTTTTCTTTAGCTTTTATTATTGCATGTCTGTTCACCTACATGGAGAATGTAGAATACTTTTTTAAAGATGTTTTTGCATGACTAAGGAACTTTCCACAAAATTCGTTTCGTAATATGAAACATTTTCATAACAGAAGAAGTGTTTTTGTGCATACGTTGTATGCACACAAAAACTCCTGTATGAATATAGATACGAACTTTGTGGACGGGCCCTAAGTAGCCTTACTTATTTTCAAGGAGATATCCTGTCTATTATTTCCAGAAATTAGGTCATATTAGTATTCGCTTCTCCCATTTGAACAACGGAAGTCTTATGAAGACATCCCCCATTAGTACCGATTTATTTCATTCTTGTTGAATACCTAGCAGAGAGAATTGATTTAACATTATTATGATCTCCAGTATGCCTGCGCCAGTGATTGAGGATCAGTGATTGAACCGACAGGCCCAACTTTTGATGTCTTATTGTGTTTTATGTGGAGAAATAGACAACTATATGACTATAATGGGCCGCTGTCACTCCCCTTCTCTCCAACAATTTAAAATCCATTTCGACGCCCCTGACCAACCTTGCACTTTTGTAGTGGGAAATCCTGCAACTAAATGTAAAAGTTAATTATATGTTAAACCATATTCCTCCTGGCATTTCTAAACCTAGAACTATTGTGTTTCCATTTTATAACGTTTCTGACAATAACAAAAGTGTATGTGCCTTGGCTCACTCAAGTTAATATAAGATATGTATATTTCATAAAGATAACAAACATTATGAAATATGAAGGGTGAGAGTAAAGGTAATATACCACTGTTGGACCTGAAGGAAAAAGATTTAAACACTTTACCAAATCAGATTTCCAATCCAATTGAAAGTGAATTTAAGAATGGTATGTTAATGTAAAAATGTAATTTCGGGCAAATAGTTTAATTAGGAAGAATAAAATACGGAGCTTCATTTTTGTTGTTAAAACCTGTATACTCGACCTTACATTCCAGAGGTCATCATCATGATCTGATGATGACCTTGGGAATGTGTACTCGGATATACAGGTTTTAACAATAAAAATGAAGCTTCTTGTTTTACTCTGATATGTTAATTATTTATTTGTATTTAAAATTAAAACTATACTCTAAACTGTTTCCAATACTTTGTGTTTCTGCTTTGAGTATTCATGGTAAAGTCAAGTGTTTGTCAGATCTAGTGGACTAAGGCGTTGACTTCCAAAGACTTCTTTGTAGGATTCGATCCCGGCTACTGTCCATATCTGAACTAGGTGCTTTAAATAGAACCTGGACCCGAAACAGCATTCTCATTGAAAAGTGAGAATGTAGTATAAATAATCGGAAATATACAAATAAACAGTATTTATATGTTCTGATGTCATTATTTCTGATAAGACTCAGCGTAGTTACGGAAAGTACCACAAATTTCCGTTTTTCGTTCGTTTTACACGCGGGTAATTTGCGTTTTACGATCCCGGTGGAGTTATATCGCAGGTTTTGTTCTTTCTGCAGTGGTCTAGGGAAGAAAAAGGAGATCTGATAAAAAAATTCTTATTATTATTATCTAAAACATAGGACAAAATAGGCCTTAAAGTTTCAAAAATCGGGTAAAATCGGAATAACTTTAGTTCCACCGGATGCACTAACTTCACACACATTATTTTGAAATGCAATTGTTGCATTTCATCAGAAAATAAAAGAAAAAGCCGGGTCCATTGAAATTTCGAAGATTAACTGTCCAAAATCCGATAAATTTGATAAAAATCCGATAATCCGATTTCACAAAACCTCTTATAATTCAGGTAATGGTGCCCTAATCAAGTTGACCCGGCTTTTTCTTAATTAATAAAGGGAAAAGGCTTGATTTATATGCTCCATAAAGTGACCAATCAAAGGCCTTCCGGTGGAATGACGAATACACCTAGTTTGGTACAGTCCGTAACTAGCCTGAGGATTTAGGTATTTCAATCATCTATTTTATTTACAGGAAAAACGTATTAGTCTGTATTGTAGCGATGAATGTTTTTTATAACGTGTTAAATAATGCAACTCAAAAGTTATTTGAGAAATTTCATTTTATTAAATATATGCGCAGTAACAAGAGAGAGCATAAAAACTATGCAAAAAGCTTCTTGTAAACGTCATTTTTAGCAGAATTAGAATTATTGCATATTTTGAAATAAATTTACAATAAGCAATGTTGCATATTAAAAGCTACTGTTACGTACAATTATGTAAATGATCAGCGCCAACGCCACTGTTTTAAGATTGGGATATTAAGCTGTTCATGGCTTAAAATATTAAGTTGTATATGGTTGGTCTCCTTGCAGATTGATTATGATCAATGAAATATCAATTTCGTCTCATTATTTACAAATCGCGATTTGTACTATTTTAGTCTCTGATATAAAAATGATACAAATATAAAGCGTTGTTAAATTATATACAATAATAACGTTTTAATACAATTTTGAATAATTTTGTTAAAAAGATCATGCATCAATGTAAAGAGGCTCATGTTTTGTTTACTAAAACTGGTTAAATTTAAAATGTTCATTTGCCATTGTACATGACCTAAAATTGCTGTACCGAAAATTCCTGATAATAATTTTCCTCAGCAGGAATTTCTCACAATTATTAGCAGTTTTATTAGCTATACCAGCCTGTTTTCAGCAATTATTTTGCCGAAGAAATCTGAGACGAATTTCCAAGACTGTATAATAAGACAATTTTGACGTAATGCTTCCCTACAGCAAAGAAATTATTATGTATGGCACTTTCCAAATTTGGGTTAAAAATTTGCCTCATTCCTCTCAATTTTCAGTTAGAAGTGTCTTTGTACATACTTTGTATGCATGGCACTTGATATGAAATATCTAAAAACAAATTAGAAAGATAAATGTTTGAGATGAACCCGTGAGCAGAGTTGAAAGAGCGTCCAATATTCAAGGTGCATGATAATAAATTTGGACTTTTGCTGCCATTTAGATATCAAATCTGAAGACATAGAGGTTGGAGTACCTCGTAAATTACGGGTTAGTGCTACGTGGGATAATGTTAGCGCGTCTAAAAGTTCTAACAAAGGAGTGGATAGGGGAGTATCAACATTGAATAAAACGATAAAAATTGTCGAGGTAAACAGATAATTTTTATCTTTGTGTGTACATTTTTATTTACAAGAAGTACTGTGCTTAGAAAACAGAGAAGAAGGGCAAAGCAATAATGTTACTCTAGGCACTTAAGGTTGCGCGGGATTTTATCGAAGGCCGTTTACGGATGAATAGTTCCCAACGCCAATACCGAGGTAGCCGATTTACAAGCCGGTAATTGCGGGAGAAACGGATGTAATTTTGGGAGACTGCCGGATTTCTGTTTAATCACGTGCCGTAGTCTGCGCAATGGGATTGGACTAAATTTTTTAGATTCTGCTCAATCTCCAGTCTAGAAATTTACCATCACATCCAGCTTCGGATGCTCTTTCGTACGTGAACATGGCGAGCGAGGGATGTGCGTTGCGGAACGTTTTACATTTTATTGTAAACCAGCACTTTTCGTCAAGTCAACAGGTACTTAGAAATATCAATAATCGGATTTAAATGTAAGTTTTATTTAACTCTGGTGTATGAAATATAGATAAGCAGAGCTTGTGTCCTTTTTAAGCTTTAGCAGGATTCTGGTGTGTGGTGTATGCGTTTTGACAACTTAAAACTCCTTCATTCCACAGTCAGTGTCTGCTTTTTGTTTCTATGAGTAAGATTAAAACCTGATATCCCTTTGGAAAAAGGTATCATGTATGTTTTCAGTGACACGATTCTGCTTCCTGAGTAAGATTAAACCCAGTATGTTATGAACTATTGTCCATGCCATGGATAGTCTCAGTGACATGTTTCCACTCCCTGTGATTGTATCTGAGAATTAACTAACAGAGTGTGAGAGACTGTTGCCAATTAATTTAAATTTATAGCCTCACATATAGGCAAAATAATAATAGCTAGATGGCTAGCCAGATTTATCATCATGTGGTATACCTAAAGTAAAAAAAACATCCAGAGATTTGTGCTTCATAATTCACGGTCTTATCAATAAACAACTAAATATAAACGCGTAATATTTTCTCTAGCTATGGGTTAAGGGTTGCTCACATATCGAAGTTTACCACACTTAAGCGTCAATTTGACGTTAATGAGAGGGGGTGGGGGGGGGGGTGGGTCAAAGGATGTAACGAATAACTACAAGACTAAATATCGATTCGTTATTTACCTAACATGAGGCTTTTGATAAAGAAAGAAAGATCTTCAATAATCTTTACTGTGTATTTTTCCACTAGTGTAAAAGTTTGTTCGATAATTCAAAAACTTTCTCTCTACGGACCACCACACAGACAACATACGTTTTGAGACTACCATTATTTTTGCTCCTTCGGCTAGTCCGAGACTGGCGCTTATCGTACGCTACGTGCCTTTTTCTCGAAAATAAAAAAGTATACAAACAGGGTGCAGAAATTGTGAAGAGCATTTGTGAGGTCACGGATTTGGGTTTGACGCAATAATCTTTTTTATGTTTTTCGAAATTCATCGATTTTTTTCCCATATTTAGGTTTTGAGGTTTAGGACAAAGTGGGAGCAGGGTAAAATTTTGAGCATCAAATTGACGCTAATCGTAGTAACATTCGATATGTGAGTGACCCTTAACAATGAAGTAGATGCTTACATCCATGCAAATATGTGTTTTTAGAGTCTTCCGACCGACCAACCCTGTTTAAAACGTTAAAATTCTGTGAAAAGTGTCAGTGACTTCCCCTTTTTATTAGTTTTTCCTTCGCCAGTGACCTTCCAGCCTATCAGTATGAGGAAGTTTATATTTCCCATCTCGCTGCCAATTTGTTTCTTTTTGAACGCATTGGCTCTGTCATAACATGCGAAAGCTTTGCGAGTTGTTGCTAAATGGTTGTAAGATAAAGAAGGAAATATTCCTGACCGCTGAAATAGCTGTAAATGGACTTCAGAATGATTCTTATTTCGTGTTGTCTTATTTCTGATCCCTGTAATGACTCAAACACAACAGGAAGACGACATAGGAAAATATGATCGTTTAGCATCGTCTGAATGTCCCATCGGTAGTCAAAAACTCCAAATTTTTGTGAAAATGAAACTCATTGTGAACCAGCGTACCTCTCTTCCGCAGCCTTTTTTGTTCTCCGCCGTAGAAGAGGGGTATCTGTATTCCTGTGGTTTACTTGTCGGCTTTTCAGGGTTTAAAGTTTTCGATCTATCTTTTTTATTAAAAAACTAATAAAAAGGTGCGTTGGTTTCGAGATTTCGAGAGCCGACTTAAATATCCAAATTTTCGATCGGCAGACAGAGACAGTCGGACGACGCTAAACGATCATATTTTCTTCTGTCGCCTAATTAAACATTATTCAATAAAATATTTCCTTTCCTAAATAATTCCTAATGGTTTGAATTGTCAAAAAATAGGGTTCCGCTCGAATTTTCGGTTAGAAGCAAAAACTATACATTTTTGGAAAGCTTAAGAAAAAAGAAATCGTTTGCAATATGTGTCCAATTTTTTTCGGACGTTTGCACATTTTACAGGCCAGACTAGAAAGACGGTAAAAACTGAAAATTGGATATAACTTACGTTTGAAAGCAGATATGTAATTCATTTTTGACTCACATAATAAGCTTGACAATTGAAAATTACTGGTACAAATTTTGTGACAATGACGTCATGTTTGTGTATTTTACTGACCGGGATCAATTTTCAGATTTTGGTCTGTAAAATTCGTTTGTTTTATCCAAATTTAACGAAAATTGGCCAGGCGCAAATTCATTGTTATCCAAACTATCCCTGAAAATTGCAAGTTTGTATATTTGACAGAACATACTTTATAAACAAGTCAGTAATTTCTAAAGTTGATTTATATTCATCGCTTCTTAATACAGCCGAAATATAATGTACAGTAAAATGAATAATAACAAACAAGTTTAAAATTTGCTACTTTTTAACTTGATTGTTTGTGGCAGTACTTTCCACTTTATCATAAAATGGCGAATAGTATTCATAGAAATATGTAAGTTACGAAGAAATTCTGATTAGTCTGCTAACACATATCTTGAAACACTAGTTCATTTCTTTTATAAACTATCTTGCGGTAACATTAAGGAACAGGAAAGTTCAAAGATACAACCGCATCAGTCTTGTTACGCCAAGGTTACGTTTATAAACCACTGTAATAAAATGTATGTAATAAAAACAATGAGAAATGCAACAAAAACAGATCAGAAAAACCAGTTCGTTACATTGAACTATCTTGCAGTAATTACTGCAGGACGGTTCAAAGTGAGATCCTACTTAACTTATGAACAAATAAACGGTTTGTGAGCAGCGCAGCAAAATTCGGAAAAAGAAGTAACTATTCAGTATAACATCCGCAGAAATATAATTTTTAAATTTTCACTTCTTGCTGTCTGTATTGCTGAGTAGGTGTACTAAAATGTGTACTGCCCTTAACATAAACATAACTATTTTCATTTACTGCAAGAAACTTTAATGCTCGCCATCATCATCGTCAGATTCCGGGAAATCATTGTTGTCCTCCGTGTTTTCGCATTTCGGGGCACACTAAAGAAATTTTATGACATCGGCATCTGCCACTAGTGGAGCCTGTTTTGTATCTACAAGAACTTAGTTCAATGATAGACTCTGGAGCAGGTAGGTTGGTTGTCATAACAGGTTCAAATATCTGATCACTTTCGTTCCATTTCCAGCTAAAGTCGTTTTTGTCAGGTAACTATGGTAACGAGATATGTGACGACTTCCACTGCAATGCTGTATAATGAGCTCTAAGTATCACATGTTCATATGCCTTGTAAGTTGGTGGTTATTTTTCAGATTCGAACTGAAATTTTAAAAATAGATGGCATTGCAATGCAGCCAGGTTAGTAACAGACGTAGGTCGATTCTTACAGTAAAGGTTCATGACAAACTTCTCAAGATCGTGCTTTGTTTTCTCTGTTAACGTCAAACCCAGAATTTCGAAAGCTTTAAGACAATCTGTGGAAGAAGAGAGAAACTTTTTCCCAACAACATGTCAAGTTTGAATAGCCATAAAACTTTCCAGTCTGGTCGCATCCAGTTAAAGAGTGAAAGCCAAGTAAAGCCTTGCACTTTTCGCTTCCAAGTTCTTCTTCTATTTTAGCAAAATTAACAAGACATCTGTATCTGAACGTGAAATAATTAGATTGGTGAATGGATTTTTGTGTGACACATCAATTGCATGCAAGACAATACTTGTATCTGCTTCTTCTTGATCTTGATTCATCAGTTCAGGGTTAAAGTCTTGAATATTAGATAAGCATGTTGTGTCGTAAACAGCTACAAAATCAATTTGTCTTGCTGCTAAAACTTCAGTGGTTTTTCTACTTAGAAAAGCCGTTAGTTCATTTTTAGTTTCAATGGATGATAAAAATGGCTTCGTGGTTAGATGACTAATTTTGCTTTCTTCTTTCACTCTATATTGGATAGACGATATTCCTGTTTGAGTTTTTAGTGATGTTTTACCGTACCGATCAAAAAAACACGTACTTCGTTGCATACTTCAGCTTCAGCCAAAACAATATTGGTAAATGCATCAGCAAACTCCTCACAGTTTTTTAATTTTGACTTTTTTATATCAATAGGATTAACAATGGCCATACCATCGAATATGATTACGTTTCGTTCTTGAATAGCCTCTACCTACCTGTTCCGTTTGTTTTATTTTCTTTGTAAAGTTTTCGTAGCGCCTCTGCAACTCGCTTTGTCATTTGTAAGGTAAAGAGACTCATCGGCGGTGAAGAGAGATCGTGGTACAACTGATAATTCGAATTCACCAAGATAGTATGATAAATCTATGTCCAAACAAGCACGAGATGCTATTACAAATCGGGACATTAGTTTCCGTTCTTCCTTTATTTTGATTAGCTCTTTGTTTACATTAACTGTGATCTGTTTGTTGTTGGCAGTGAACGTAAGTAGCTTTTCTTTACTGAGGAGGTCCCAAATTTACTTTGTGCCTTTCAATAGATCATCGATAAAGTTGTTGTATAGCATTTGACCAATTTCTTGATGTTTCAAAAACATTTCTGCAGATTTCGAAGGCATGGCGTTGTTTGTCAAGACGTTGAACAGAGTTTTGGTGTTTTCAAATGATACTCCGAAGGTTTTCATTACTCCTGTCAGCTTCTCAATGTTAGAAGATATTCTCAGATTTTTTAGTTCAAAATGATCAGCGAAATCATCGATAATATTAGCAATTTGACCAGCAGTCAGGAAATATTCGTTAAGCCCTTGTTGGTTGTTGGTAATTCCTTTTATTCCTCCAAGTACTTTCATAGACCTATTCTCTTGTTCTAACACATGGTCTGCACCGATAGCTGTAAATGGAACATTTGACTTGTAAACAGAGAAATTTCCTTCTCGTAGCACGTTCCAAGTGGTTATATCATTTTCCTTTAACTCTATCATTTGAGAAAGTAAACAGGAGATAATCTTGCATAATTAAGCATGTCGAATACGAAGAAGTATGGAACCATTTGGTGTAAACTCTCTAAATGTAGATCCCAACACCGCTGCTTTGACCTTTGATGAACAGTAGAAGTGTTTCAAACATCTTCATGTAATTCCAGTAATACTTAGATTGATTTTCGAGCTTTGAATCAATTACATCCTGGAGTTGGTAAAAAATTGTCGTATTAAGAAGAGATAAAATCTCGTTGTGGTTTCTCTGGATCTCACCCTTTGCTAAATATCGGTAGTTCCTCAAATTGGTAATGGAGTTGACAATACCTTCCCTCAAATCTTTCTCAACCAGAGGATTTCGTTCAACTAGTGTTTCAATATACTGTTTATATAAACTCAAATAAAGTGTCAAATGTGCTTCCAATGCGCGATACATGTGTTTGTCATCTTTAATCTGACCCATTGTTGTAGTTCCATAAATACCTAAGTCACGCAAAATAATTACTTAACATTTAAACTAAAACAAATTCAAACGCAACATTCAATTCTGGAAAGCTAAAAATCACACATATTTAAGCTAAAAATCAAACTCGACCTTTTCACTTCAATGGCTCCCTAAATCACTCCTGCTACAGTGGACATAAAACAAATACAAACTAAATCTTTTATAATAACTTAACAGTGTCCATAAACGTCCTAAACTCTATATAAAACTAAATCCTCGCTTGTCATAGGGAATTTTACAAAAGTTACAGAGTGTTTTTCCTGCTTCTTCAAACATCTGATCTAGTCCACTTCCATCAATCATTTTTCCGAGTACTTTTAGAAAACAATATACGACATGCAACTCCCCCATTCTGAAGACATACTTCTCTTTAACTTCTGGTCTCACTTGTAAACGAATTGCTTTTATGTACAATTGAAGATCAAAAGATATAATCGTTTTCATATCGCTATTAATTACTTGCCGTACTTCATCTGCTTTTATTGCTGTATAAAAATTTGCCCACTCAGTCGGAATTCCGTGAATAACAGGCAGTGTTGAAACTCTATTAATTGGCTTGGAATTACATATTAATGAATTATAAGCGGCCCATGTCGGAACTTCTTTCCGTAAGTTATCACACAATGTTTTCAAAAACACCCAAGCAGTACCATCTAAGTTATGTTGGGTAATGAAACCACTGTTGATCTGATTACGGTATTCAATATATGTAACATTATGTTTAGATGGTTCGAGACATACAGTACTCCGATAGCCACGATAACGGTCATTTCTTTTCGATTCACGTTGGATTTTAATAGCCGGAGACTAAACGTAGAATAATTTGAAAAACCTCATACAATATAACTTTGAGAGGAATCCTGTGTCTGGTAAAACAAATAGTTTAAAGGGAGTAAAATAAACCAAACAAATCGCTAAGTGAATATTTTTGAATCAATCATGAAGTTGATAGGATGATGGAGAAGGATTCTAGATTACTAAACATTTTACTATTGCACTATTTCACTATAATATACACTGCACGAATACGTCCGTAACCATCCAGACACATACAGAGTTGCGGCCGACTTTGTATGAACCACAATAAAAAAAATCTAAACGAAAGAAGATGAGTTATGTTAAGTTATGCGAAGCATAAAATAAGCAACGTACCTGACTTGAATTAACATCTACTTGTTGATAAGCTGCAACGGCAGTGCCATGTAGTTGGCTCTTTCCATCCGGTGTGTCTACTTTCAAATCAACGTTGTCTATTGCGAAGTATAACGGTCTATTTTTCGAAAACTCTGGTGGGATGAACACGCCATTATTCTTACGGCATTTTTCTTGAACGGCACCAGCAATATCTTCCTTTAGATTGATAACCTTGTTATAGTTTATCCCTATATTAAGATCGGCTAGGAAGTTAATGAGTTTTTTGCTCCTTGTATTATGATAAACATATTACCCAACGGCAATATTTAATGGGGTCTCTAACTTTGAATAGCTCTGTACATTATTACCCGTCGTTTTCTGATATTTAACTTGTTTGCCAGACTTTACATTTTGAACTACCATCTGGGTAATTTTTAATGTCAGGTTTTCAATTTTTTCATGCCGATTTTGTTCATCATGTACATTCTGGGGACCTGTCAAAATCCATTTCAAAAATGTTGACAAAATAGCAGGAGAATTAAAGTTTTTCATATCTCCTTCAAACTTCCAGTTATGTTTATAAATGTCTTGTCTTACCTCCTTTGCAATTTTCCACATTGTTTGCAGATCTTCCTCCATCGTTCTGTTGTCATTGAATGTATCTAAAACTTTCGATTGTACGTTTTTTGAGATAATTTGCTCTGGTTTGTTTTTTTGCTAGTTTTTAACAAATATCGCAGTCGGAATGTATTCTACAATGAGTTCTTTTAGTTTCTTTTTATAGTCCAATGTTAGATCGTCAACTTTCTCTCCATTTTCAATAAGTATCTGTTTATATGTAGAATTCACCGCGTTCAAATCTAGTACAGGTGTTGGGTTGTTTAAGTAGCTTTCCACAAAATGTACTAGTTCAACTTCAGACACTTTGTGTGTAACGGCTTCCCCTTTTTCTGTTTTTGTTTTTTTGCTTTTTTCTTCGCATTAGTCCAGCACAAGTTATGGTAAAGAACGTCATTAGCTACTGCATCATTTGCATTACATATTGTGTTTAGTCTTCGGAAAAATGATTTATTTGGTTATTCTCGAGAAACTGAAAGCCTTGACTCGCCAGTACTTTTGAATTCAACTTTGTTAAGATTATCCTGCTTCTGACAAATTATACATATTTATTTATTTATTTATTTATTTATTTATTTATTTATTTATTTATTTATTTATTTATTTATTTATTTATTTATT
>JAUCNQ010096113.1:0-12097 GCA_032352715.1 Bougainvillia muscus | reverse complement strand
AAAATTAACCTGACTAAACACAGTCATAGTCATCATACCAGAGGAGCTTCTAATAACAGGATCACTCTTCCCATGGTAAAAACAGGCTTTGGTAAAAACACCTTTGGATTCCGAGCTGCAAAAGTATGGAACGACTTACCTGTGCTGTGTCGAGACTATACTTACATTAAAGACTTCTCTTTCTAGCCATTTTGGAAAATTATAAGGGGGATTGTTTAATCTTGTTTTTCTTTTGTTAAAATTCTTACATATATATAATATTTTTATTCTGTTAATGTACCTTGGGGCGTCTGGGAGGATCCCCTTTTAGCTTTACTCTTTTTGTTCTTTTTTGTTAAGTGGCCCCCAGTGGAAATAATCCTCTGACTATATGTCTTTGTGATTTTCCGCGCCAGCCACTATAAATATTATTTATTATTATTATTACAGTGGTCCATTTTATTGCAATCTAAAAAGTTTCTCCAGTAAAATCGTGAAATTTCTCTAAAAATTCTTTTTAATGGTTTTCGTTTTCTTGACAATAAGGTATTTCTACCAGGATGAAAGGCTTGGGTATATCAAACAACGTAGGTGGAATAATAAACTCTTCTCCAAACTGTGCAATAACGCTGTCAATAAAACGAGGTGGAAAACATGCTTTAAAGAACTTTTCTTTGATGACGTCAACTTCATGTTCGAACATGTGTTTGGCTCTTGACAGATCTCCGTTAATGGCGTTTCGTTTATAGCGTTTTGGAACCTGTGAACTCCAATGTACAGGAACTTTGTTTGGTTTTCTATAAACACTGGTTTCCACTCCATTAGCACCGATGATTAATTGAGTGTCCAAACACTTTTTAGGATTAATCTCTACTGTGAATCGGATCTTTTGATGGTAATAATTCAAGATTTCGAACAGGGTGTCAGGTTGGTTGCGTTTCCTTTTCGAAATTAAATCATCTACGAATCTCTTATAAAGTTTAGGTTTAATGGGTCTCACAACATCGAATTCCATCTTTGTCAAATAAATATTTGACAGGGTGACCGATAGTGTACCACCCATTCTGCAACCGTCCACTTGTTTATAAATCTATCGTCAAACTTGAAGGTGTTTTCTGTTGTTAACTTAAGTAGTAATTTCTTGAAAATAGATCGTTTACTTATTGGTAACTTTTGGTGCACATACATTTGATCTAAGATGTAATCTATGGTCTCATTTATTGGCACATTCGTAAACAGAGATTCTACATCATAAGAGATATACTCCTCATCTTCATCTAATGGTGGTTGTTCTTTAAAAAATATCGCAAAATCTTGGGTATTTTTAATTATGTAATCATTATCAGCAATAAGGGGTTTTAAGTACTGTCCAATAACTTGAGAGGAGTTGTATGTAAATGTGCCTACTTGCGAGATAATTGGACGAAATTTTAACCCTACAAAGGCTGGGCCGTTTTTCAACTTATAAAGGCCTGGGGGAGGGCAAAATTACCCCCCCCCCCCCCCCCACCGTATCTACCTTTTTTTCTATGGGTCCATATAACATTAAACTTGGCATAGATGTTTTTTAAACACTTACCTGTTCAGAAATATAAAATTTATGACGTAAACAATTGATATTTTGCTGATGTCAGCATTTTTGTAAAGTAAGGTATACAATTTTTACACTTTTCGGGACGATTTTTGTCACCCTGTAACTTTTGAACGCATGCAAATTGGTGGTTCTGTTTTGATTTCTTGAAAGGTGTGATACTGCGTTTTATTAGAAACACAAAAAAATCGACTATTTTTTACTACTTTAGGCATACTAAAATTTCATTGTTAAAAATGGGTGTCTTTACCCCCTGGAATGATTTTTTGCAATTTTTTTGCAATTATCCGATAGCCAATAGAAAATAACTTAAAACTCTGGCAATCAATGTTGCTTTTCAGTGTGGTTAGTTCAGTGCTGGATAAGTTAACAACGGGAACTGTGTAGCTTTTAGGTGTATTTATAAGGGTCTTGTTATATCACGAATTTTCTTGTTTTCTTGTTCTTTCTGATTCTATTTATACTTAATGCCAAACACCCTCCGTTTTTCTGCTAGATTCAATGTCCTTGTTTTGAATCTCTGCATAACTCCATTGTATTTACGTTTGCTTTTGACTTTCTTGTTCAAATTTGCCCCCCTCACCACATTATTAACAACATTATTTTTTACTTTTTCTCAAATAGTAATTTGAGATTTAAATACATTTTCTTATTAATAAGTTGCCTATAACAGGCAAGAGAATAATTATACAATAGTTGTGAGGGCCAGATCTTTCACCGGAATTGTCGAAAACGGGAAAGGCAGAAGGAAATTTCCAAGAAAAAGGAAAAAACAAGACTCTTTCAAACATTTTGGGTATAGCTCAGAAAGAACTAACCAATTCCGGACAACATTTCGGAAGTATCAGAACAGGGACCACCTAAACCAGCAGTTTTTGATGAATCCAGCTTAGCAATGATTGCAACAACCTTAGATCGCACTGAATCGCCTGTTGCGAATTTTGAGCTGACCCGTTTCGCAAGTATCATAACTTTATAAAACTTCAGGCATTTTGACAGGAAGAATAAAGGGTAACTGTTGTTTCTTCTTCCATGACGATGAGTCAGGAAAGCCTATCTTCAGAACTGAAATTCGAACATGACTCGGTAGACAGATTTTGCATCCCTGTAGTAACTTGAATCTCGGATGAGATCTGTTAATAATAGTGTTCTCATTCTTATGTTTTAGTAGAAACATTTGCAATACAGGAGGAATGTAGTAAGTTTATACCTATACAGGCCGTTGTCGTTTTTTTTGTTTTTGTTTTTTGTTTGTTTTTTCTATTCATAAACAAAAAAAACACCTGCGAGGTACTGCACACACAATGATAACAAAAATAAAATATAATGAACTTGTAATCAGTTCTTTGATTTTCTAGAAAAGGGGACAATCAAATCTTTCTGTAATTATCAAGTGAGAAATAATATTTCTTTAATAGTCAGTCTTTAATAGTCAGTTCTAGTATAGAATTAATCACATCTTTAGGGACCGTCTCAAAAATTCGCTTCAAAATTCGCTTCAAATTCGCTTAGCAATTCGCTTCATTTTCATCTTAGATGAAGTGTTATTGTAACACTTATGTGTTACAATACCACTTCATCTAAGATGAAAATGAAGCGAATTGCTAAGCGAATTTGAAGCGAATTTTTGAGACGGTTCCTTAGAGTAAAGACCTGAATTTCCATATAAGAGAATTCTGCCTAAATTTGAATTAGAAAGATTTTTAATTCCTGCATTATGTTTAAAAACATGGTCAAGGAGAATTTTTCGCTGCGCTGTATAAAAGGGGCAAAGCAGCAAGAAATGAATCAAAGATTCCGATTCTAATAAATGGCAACTACATAGTGGCTTAAGAGTATCCTAAAAGTTATGCTTTAATTTATGTTCTCTTAAATGACTAAATTCTAGCCTTAGACGAGTAAGATATTTTAAGCCAATAGGGTCATGTATTTCATAATCTTCAGATCAAGAAGGTCTAATAAATTGAAGAAGAAATTTCTTAAATCAGAGGTTCTGATTTCAAGATTGAAATTATTCCAATGGTTAACGCAATACAGGAAAAAGATATTACCATAATAGTCATTGTTAAATCTCATTTAGAAAACAGTTTCTTTCTTTCAGTGTTATGGGAAAACTGTGATCTTTTAGGTACACAGGACATGTACCATTTACTATGTTCCAGAACGAACACAATCTAGTTCTTGATAAATCCGGTCCCTAGATGTTCCTCTTATGGCAAAAGTTATCACAAGGGCGGAATTATAATAAAAAGATTCTACCTTATTCAAGAAGGAGTCAATATCAGGACGATCATATAATATGTCTCCATGGTCAAGATGTGGTCTGACATGGGACTTATAAATTGTTAATAATGCATTTCGAGGCAGTCCTCATATAACCATCGTATCATTCCTATGACTTTGTTGGCTTTAGTCATCTTCTCAGTCATGTGAAGATCAAAGTTAAATTTTCAATCAAGAGTCATACCAAGGTGTTTGTGAGACGGAATGGAAGCTACTAGAGGCTGTTATTAAATGTTAAAACTGGGTGAAATGGTGGTTTGAGTTTATGCGAAAAAAATGACTCCTGCAGCTTGTTTGTTTGGATCCGGATTAAAAGACATCTCCCATCCAAAGGCCCATTCAAAGGCCCATTCTTTAATTCGGGTAAGATCAGCGTTCATTATTGCACTCGTTTCATTTATATTTGAAACAATTGAAAAAAGACACATGTCATCAGCAAACAATTTAACGTTAGATTTTAATTTATCAGTTAAGTCATTTATGTAAATAAGGAAAAGTAACATACCTTAAACAGATCCTTGAGGAACACCAGAATTGACATATTGCCAAGAGGAAGTTTGACTATTAAAAACAACTCCTTGTTTTCTATTGGTAAGATAACTTTTTAGGAGTTCGTACATTTTTCCTTTAACTTTATAAAGCTTTAATGTATGAAGAAGTCCTTCGTGCCAAACTTTTTCAAATGCTTTAGACATATCTAGAAATACTCTTACAGAGGGATTTTCATCAAAAGTTTTGTAAATGTCATCAGTTATACTGAGTAGTTGAGAGATACAAGAGTGACCAGGAATAAAGCCTGATTGAATTTTTACAATTATATCATTTTCCTTTTAATAACTAAATAAATTATTATATAAGATTTTTTCAAACACTTTTCTAAAGCTAATGGGTCTATAGGTTTTAACTAAGTTCATCTCCTCTTTCTTGTGAACTGTTTGGGATAAATTCTCGTTTTAAAGGCAGTTTCATATATTATTAACAAGGGAGTAATTAGTGTATCAACACAAAGTTTTATCATTCTGATAGATATTTATTCGCTTTGTTTGGTGCTCTCTTTGATCCCCTTCCCTCTATGGAACCATTTGTTATAACTTTTTTAGGCTTAAGCTACAGACTTGTTAATTTGTGACTGTTATTTTTTATATATTTGACGCAATTTCTAAAACTTTCAGAGAGATTTATGGCCCTGTTCAGATTTTAGGGACCTTTTGTCAAGACACCTGTATCAATATTATATATCAACTTTTGATAATTTCTGAATTATGACATCATTTTGTCGATGAAAATACCTTGCTTTTAGGTATAGTCTATCTCCCTTTGGAATCAATCAATCAAATTATCATTTCATTATAATATGTGACGCATATAATAGCCGATGATGTCATTATGACGTCATAACAATGACGTCATTATTATTCGTAATATTACTATAATTACTGCATTCACACCTTGCTAAGTTATATTTTTATTTCCATAGGCGATTCTCCAAGAAGTAGATGTAAACAAAAACATGTATATGACCCTCAGGAACATGTAATAAGTGACTTGAGTAAAATTATCTGACATAATGGGTCCACTTTTGAACAAAAAAAATAATTTGAGAATTTGTTTTTTCTTTTACCATGAAAATTGATGACGTCATCAAACTCTATGGCATATTAAAACAGGAATGGGACAAAGCCAAACATTAGTAAGTAGATTATATTCAAGGATTCTAAGTTTTAACAAAAAGTTGTAACAAAATTCATATAAATAAAAAACGCGGCAACAAACGTTAATAGGTCGCGAAATCTCTTAGATCCCCTCCCTCACCCATTATTTTCGATCACAAAAAACCCCGTACCGATTAGGGTTAAGATAGGGTTACTTTCGATATATTGCTGCTGTTAATTGACAAATGTTTTAGCCGACTATTAGTTTTAAAAGGTAAAATGGTACCATAAAGGTATTACATTGGTTTGCAAAGTAATTGTTGAAGATATTTCCTTCCATATTTCCTTTATTCGAAAAATTTATTTCAAAGTGGCCATTCACTAGAAGATGATGAATAGCTGGAATTTTTGTTTTTCCCAAGAAAAAATTCATAATGGACCAAAGCACTTTCGGCCCTAAGAGTGGATCCTTTAATTTTTTCCCAAGATTTTTAAAATGTGTTTCTTTGCTGGAAGAAATTTGATTGGAGCATTTTTTTGACAGTTTGTCTAAGGCAAATTTATCATAGACTCTCCGTTACAGATGTATTTTCTGTAAAGTCTATTTATCTTACGTAACATAGTTTTGATATTACCTGTTATCCGAATCTTTATAATTGTGACAAAATTTGCAAAAAGGGACCTTGTTATTACGCATGCCGTGGTACAGAGAAATGCATGCGTGTCATTTTAGTCCGAGCACGCGTGCTACAAAAGATACTCAAGCGTGCTGTATAGCACGAGGCAAGTTTTATGTACCGTGCATATTAGCACGCTTATCTTTTAACACGCGTGTTATATAGCTAGGTCTTTGAACGTTTTAGCACGCGAGCATATTGACACGCGGGCATAATAATTAGGATGTAACACGTAAGAACAAATAAATTTGCCATTCGGAGATAGGAGATGAAAACATTTTTCTTTTTTAAAAGTGGTTTTTAAATGGTTTGAAAACATTGGTTAATGTTAAACGTTCGAAAGCACGAACTAATTAATGTAAACCAATGTCATGACAGACGGTTTTAAAACGCACAAATATTCGAATGTCTTTGTTACTTCTTTTGAATATCTCAACTAAAAATACAGTGCAGTTCGAGGATCAAATCGTGTCGAACGCCGACCTAAAATGTGTTTAAAAAATCAGATAAGATCTAGACTAGAGTCGTAGATTTTAGTGTTTTCACTGAAAGGTTTGCAAAGTAATTGTTTAAGATATTTTGATGTTATCTCAAGCAAAAACGTAGGAAATTTTCAGAATTTTGCAGCAATAACAACTTATTGCTCTGAGGCTTTACTAAAATTGTACTTAGAACGCAAGAATTTACCACTAAATGACGACACAAGACAACCATGGGTAATATGAGAGTAACATAAGGCATAGTATAAAGACAACCATGAGTAATATGAGAGTAAAATAGAGGCATAGAATAAAGAAATGGAGACAGAGTGAGTAGCACAGTGCCGTAGTTTGGCTATAACACGAAAAAGCAAGACTTATCAAGCACGTTTCATCAATTGCATGACAAGTAAATAGCTATTCCGATATATTTAACATCTTGATTAAAATAAGAGTCTTCATTCATACATCTGCATGACTTATTTAAGATATGTACATAATGTTTATATGAGTTAGTAAAATAGGAAAAACATATTCTGTCTGCAGTAAATAAAACTTCGCCATATGATAATTATGGATATATAAAAAAACAAAAAGTTAAAAGTTTTAGTAGTCCCCTTACCATAGCAAGACTAATTTGAAGCAAGTTACTTCAAGGATGATTTGTAAAGACTAAGAGAAGTATTAAAAAACATACGAGTACGAGAGTTTATCATTTTCATTAAAAAGCAGCAGAACAGCCATCTGATAAGTTGTACATGTTACAATGTATACTTTCTTCAAATAGGTTAACTTCACCTCACCTAAATATGAAAAGATTACATTATTTATACATCTAATTTACAGATTTTGGCTTGGGAAACATTTAGATATGTCATTTCACTCAAATCTTTCTCTTTTGTGCTTATAGTCAAGATAGGGGCATAATTTAATTTTACGATATTTCGCATCTCCAACTTGGATTATATACGAGTGCCAAATTTTATGAACTCCGTATGTTTTTATCAGGATTAAAGTAGGGGGCCTTTCTACTGTGATAAATACAGAATAGCAACCAAAGTTGGGAGGGAAGAGAGATGTAGCGACTTCTAGAGGCGCCATTGTGGTGGTTGGTGCTGACAGAGAATTTGTTGATGTATGTCTCTCTAAAACCCCGGAAAATGCACTTTCTGCACCTATCTGTACGCCCATGCAACTGCTAGACTGTGTTCTTCAAATACTTTCCTGTGAAAATGCTGTCACTCTTTTTTCATACCATAAGTAACATATACACCATAATACAGTAGAGAGACGACATGGAAGAAAAATTTGGACCGTTGCCTTGCCAAAAGATTTACTCGATCTATTTACACAGCAACATTTTTTTTTTTGTCAGGGACCTTTTCGATTTCCCTGACATTCCCTGACTTTCCCTGGCAAGTTTGAAAAAGACACTTCCTTCACTGACGTTCTCTAACTGTCCGAACCCTGTGAGAACATAGGATTAATGAAGGGGATATCTACTTTACTGTACAGTCCTAGTAAGGACTCTACATAGCTCTGTTTTCTTTGTGCAATTCCAGTGTAATATCTTGTCTTTTACAGATTTTTGGCCAAAATGATTATCTTTTTTTAAATTTTAAGCCTGGCTCTCACTAAGCGTCGTATATATTTTAGATTGTAAGCGTTACGCCAAATAAGTGAGAACAATTTTTTGTCTTGTGCTAGGTCGTCATAAGCCATCTTAAGCCATCTAATTAAGCCTTATGCAGAATATCAAAACTTTTTGATATTTTGTCATAAGTCTTAACCCTATTCTGTATAGGGGAGGGGGTTTCCGCCCGACCCATCATTTTTTTAAATATCATAAGTTTGGCTGCCATAGTTATGCCAATTTTTCCGGACAAATAGGTTTGTAAGTATATACACGTTTCCAGAAAATTTCACAAGATTGGTTGACGTGGTTTTGAGTTATGACATTTTTGTCGCGTGATTTCTGAAAAAATTTAAATTGTCAATTTTCCTAATTTTTGATTTTTTCAGCATAACTCTAAAGTATCATTGTAGTTGTGATTTTATCAAACAAACATATTTGACCTAATATATATTACTGACGCTTTTCTGGTCTGGTCTTCTCATTCTGGTCTGTAAATTGTCCATTATTATATTTCTCAGACCGGAACAGAAAAATTGTACCTGACCTCAAAAATGAGACTCATTTTTCGATTTTTTTTCTTCCTCAAACTGTTCACAATAAGTTGGACTATAACCATGCCAAGTTTTAAGGTCATAGGACTAGGAACAAAAATTACCCCATACGAATAGGGTTAAGACGTTGCAATAGTTTGAAAACATTCACATTAGAAAATAACATTCACTGTAAATAATAATAACACAAAAGTAATAGATTCTCCCGACGCAAGAAACCTCAATATCAAAACTAGTCTTTCAGCAGCAAAAACTTAGTTCTTTTATTCTAGTTTTTTTGGTTGTAGAGATGATACAACCAATAAAAGTAAAGAAAGCTCAAAACAGTGCGGTTACATACAAAGAAATCGAAAGAAATACTCTGTGTCAAAGAGACGAAACTAACTCATTTGTTAACGCAAGGTAGTCCACATTATGATTTCCTGTCTTTTTTCAAAGACAATGTCGCCATTTTGCTTTCGAAACTAAGAAAAATTCTTAAATATGATAACCCTGTCTTAATCGAAATTTTTTATATCAATCTTAAGCCTTAAAACACAGTTTTACTGCTTATGACGGATGACTCAGTTTTGGTGGTTTACACTGGAGTAAGACTTAAAACTGTCACAAAAGCAAACCAGCTTCATCAAAATCACCTAAACCATTGATTATTTCGTTCACCAATATTCGTGGTCTTCGTTCTAATTTCGCCGATATTGAATCTCTGACATTCTTGCTCTTACTGAGAAAAATCTCAACCCTAATATACATTCAAGTGACTTTCTTGTTCCTGGCTATCTTCCTCTTTCTCGTAAAGACTCTAATAAGCACATGCATGGTTCAGGTCTTTTTGCCCGTGACAATTTACTCATTTCTCGGGAGGCTGACCTTGAAGACCCCAATGAAGCTTATATGTGCTTTAGACTTCTTCATTTAACTAGTTATCTTTACCTGCCTCATCGTTCCCCTTCCTCTCAGGATTGCTCTGGTATCCAATCCGTTTCTGAGAGTATTGATAGGGTTCTCTCTATTCATAACTCTGCAAAAATCTTCGTCTTTGGTGGCTTTAACATTCACCATAAAACATGGCTTAAACATTCCGAAGGTACTATTGCTTCAGACACTGAAACCTACAATTTTGCTCTTTCTCAATCTCTTCTGCAAATTGTTGATTTTCCAACCCGTACTCCTAATCGTATCACTCAATCTCCTTCACTATTGGATCTGTTTTTGACTTCCACACCTGACATTTGTAAAATCTCATTTGATGCTCCATTTGGCCGCTCTGATCATGTTGTTATTTCTGCGAAGGTTACCCTGAATTACCAAGCAGCTCAGGAATCCTCCAGACACCGGACATTATATAGCTATGACCAAGGTGATTGGGATAGTTTCCCATGATTTCATTTATGATGTTCCTTGGACTGAGATCTTTTCCAAACATGCTGAAGACTGTGCTAAGGTTACATCATGGATCAATGCTGGTATTAATGCCTTTGTTCCTTCTCCAAATACCAGATAAAGTCTCATTCATCTCCTTGGTTTTCCCTTTTCTGTGCCGCTGCCATCTCACATCGCAACCACTTTTTTCATCAGTATTACCGAGCTGAATCTACAGAAAACAAAAATCTTTTCACTGTAGCTCGCAACCACTGTAAAGCTGTGATCCGAAATGCCAAGTCAGAGTATCAGCAGCGCACTTGTGATGGCATTTCTTCTATAAAAGTGGGCACTCGTGACTTTTGGCGAATAGTTAAAAGTATCCGATGTAACAATAAGTCCTCTGTCCCTCCTCTTTTCAACAGACCAGAGGTTTTGGCGTCATCTAAGGACAAGGTTGAAGTCTTTGCTAAGCTCTTCAGTTCTCACTCAACTCTTAATGACAGCGACCATCCTTATCTTGATTTTCCACTTACAACTGATCAGCTGCTACAACACATTCAGATCACTTCCAGCTAAAGTCGCCGCCATTGTAGCGAGTTTAGATCCGACTAAAGCTACTGGACCTGGTGATATTCTAGTCATTGTTTTCAAAAAGGGTTCTCCTGAATTGTCACCCATTCTATCCAGGCTCTTTTTAAAGTGTGTCTCTGAATCTTGTTTTCCTTCTTCATGGAAGTTTCCTTCTGTGATTCCTGTCTTTAAAAACTGTGGCGATCGGTCTAATGCTCATGATTATCAGCCAATTAGTCTTCTACCAGTTATCAGTAAAGTTTTTGAGTGTTTGATTAATAACACCTTGGTAAAGCACCTTGGTTCGAATCATATGCTTTCAGACTCCCAGTATGGTTTTCCTACTGGTCGATCAACCGCCATCTTGGATCGTATTTATTGAGCTTTGATGTATCAGGTCAAGCAAGAGCTGTTGCTCTTGACATCTCTAAGGCATTTGATAAGGTTTGGCATGCAGGACTTCTCAAGAAGCTTCGGGATTGAGGGGTGTCAGGTCCTATGTTCGATAGAATTTTGTATCTTTGTCTCTTTTATATAAGTACTTCCATGGCCATTGCTCGACTGAACTAACTACACTAACTACTCCTTTGAAAACTCTCCACCGCTCAACTCGTCTGTCATGCAGGTCTCATCAGTTTACTTTGCAAACACCTATTTGCCTGAAGAAACTGTACAGTGACAGCTTCTTTCCTCGCACCTCTCATCTATGGGATTCTCTTCCACACTCTTGCTTCCCTTCTCAATATAACCTCCAACTCCTTAAATGTAATGTCCATCACTATCTTTCATCCGTCTAAAATCTTCCGTAGCTCTTTACCTTGTAGCGGTCTTATGACCTTGTAGTGAGGGATTACTTAAAAAAAAGGCTTAAGAACCTTGTAAGTCTTACGACCTTAACTGAGAACCAGGCTTAACCCTATTAAGGTGGGTCGGTGGGGGGGGGGGGGGCATAATGGCCCGCAGCATGTTTGAATTCCTGTAACTTCTGTTAGAATGAAGCTTTCGATGTGATACTTTGCCACATTTAACATATATATATATAAACTTAACAAGACCGAAGTCATTGATATCCTTGCCTTGATAGACAGATGTTTTGATTTCTGGTAGTTTAACCTACTAAAGAAAGCACTACTTAGTACTTCCTCCCTTTTTCAAGGTGTTTCTGTTGAAGATACACCCTATCGCCTATGCAATAATATCTCTCGCTCTCTCAGTCACACACACTCTCAGACAAAACCATAAACACACACATACGCACTACATATACTCGCTCAGCAAACACAAACACACACTTTCTCGCTCTCTCTTACACACACG
>JAUCNQ010096002.1:0-12099 GCA_032352715.1 Bougainvillia muscus | reverse complement strand
AAATGAACTCCACCAAGGACACTTCTGTAGGAATTTTTCAAATATTTACCGAACACATAATTTGTAGAACACGTACAAATGGCTGCTTCTGTACAGTCTTAGTCAGAGATCACGACGGAGAACTAAAAGTTTTAATTCTTAATAGTTTTTTGTATAATGATGGTATTAAGAGACCAATCATCATACAGATAACAATTAAAAGTGAATGACTTTGAGCATGCTTTGAATCTCCACTTTATTCTGTCACTAGTTAAAAGTAAGTTCTCAATCCGCCTCTGTTTTAAAACGAATGTTGAAAAAGTTGAAATCATTTTATTCTGTAGGAAGAACAACACGCTTTTCGTAAGGACGAAATCTTTTCGTATCCGCAACAAATTTTCTGGACGTTAAATTTACCCTATAAATTACGGTGGCGGATCCAGCCCTAGTCAGAGCAACACGATGGAGTATAATTACTTTTAATTCTTAATAAATTTATGTATGAAGCTGGGTCTTTACCGACCCAGCGTCATACGTAAAGTAACTAAAATAAATGACTTTGAGTATCCTTCGTCCTGATGTGACTAGGTAAAAGTCCGCCTCCGCCTCTGTCAGATTTTGTTACATAACTGTTTTCACAAGGGCAATTGAAACGAATCGTTAGGACTTTCACCAAAATCCAAGTAGGAACGTTTCCTAAACGTTTCAGTCCCATGCCTCTTACTATTCTGAAATTATAAGCTATTTCTCGAGACCACCTATCAAATTACTAAGAAATCCTTAAGAAAATTACCACAAAATAACTTAATTTTAGCTTGTTCCTAGCAGATTTTAGGTAGGGGTATATTTCCCTCTCCCTCCCCCTCACTTATGCTTTAACGCTACCAAAGACACCCCATGCGCATTACGGTTAACTTATGAGTTGCTACTACGGTCAATGACTTCAATGAAAAATTTAGATCAAATTTATTCTGCTCAAAAACGTTGCGTACGTATAATGACATTTTCTGATCGGCAAGATAAAGTAAATTCAATCTTTTCCCATATCTTACCAGAGGACTTGAGAATTCTGCGTACACTTGACAACATGACTATTACATATGCAATACAAAAGCCAAATCGATTTTACCTTCCACCTATTAAAGCAAATCATAACGCTAAAATGTCTCAACAGCTATCAGGTGGGTTAAAATTGATACAGTTTTTCGACAAAGATTCCAGAATTTGACAAAATTTGACTATTGTTTGAAAAAACAGCTAATACTTTATTTCTTAAACAACTGCATCTTTTGAACAGATGACACGTTTTAGCGCCAAAATAATTAGATGATTAAGCCTAATTCTCTACGATGACTTCCCCTTTAATCACCATCTGACATTTTACGTATTGATAAATTACTAATCTCTGTATAAAAATACGTCATTTGTCACCGTCGAACTCTAATCATTCACTACCATTAGATTGTGTTATGCATTTGGGCCTGCAACATATGCATTTTTATTTCTCGATAGAACTACGTCTGGTTATTACTTATTATTGACTGGACTTGGCTCTAATAGATAGGTAAAAAATATTATTTTTTATGTAATACGATTTTGATATATTGTAACTCGAAAATAAAGCTTATCAATTCAATCAATTCAATTCCACTCATACAACGCATAAAATGGCTAAGGATAACCTGCAGATATTTAATTTTCTAAAATACGGACATGATTAAAAAGACCCAGCCCAACTGATATAATAAACCCTTTTTGGAAAGTAAAAATGAACGTTTTAATAGTAAACTGCCGCTTCCAAAAAATAATAACAACATGATTAATTGTTTAAGAAAGTACGCTGACTTGAACTACGCTTCGTTTCATTGGCAAGATCAAAGAATTAGGTCAAAAAGAAAAGAAAATATCTCTAAAGACCCAGCGTCATACATAATATAAATAAGAATTAACAGTTATTATACACCATCGCAATGCTCTGACTATGGCTAGATCTGCCACTGAAAGGACAAAACCAACCTCCTTGAAGGAGAAAATGAAAGAAAGAAAACAAGAAGTAAGTACAATCTAAGCACTGGATATTTATCCCTTTTTGATTATGAGGACAAAAGCTAATCAAAAGATAATAGCATTATATACATGTTCGTTGTTCATAAACAACTTTTAGTTGTATTTTGTCAGTATACAGTATATGCGCTATGTCACAAATGGAGTACACGAAGAAGGAAGAGCGACGCTTTGTTTTCATTTTGTAGGATCAGAAGACTACGTAGAAGTAATATAAGTCTCGCTTAAATTCAGTTTTAGTGCGGGCCCTTTGTTGGGCTTACTTTCTTTAAGATTACTATATGAGTTTTTTTAGTGGCAACCTTTTGCTATAATGACATGTATTTAAATTCGTTTTTTAGGTTTAACTGCAGTGTTTCACGATGCAGTATTTACACACTACAGCTACAGGTTAGTTTGTCTTTATGGTAGGCTTTTATGTATGTAACTTGCACCATCATAGTCTTAGTTTATATAAAGGGGGACTAACGTCTACTAAATATTTTTCTAGAGAAATGCTACATGTGCTCCATTTGCCATAAAAACTGCCTGGCAAAACACTTTTGCGAGTAACGCGAGATATTGAGCTTTTTGTACACAAATATTCTTCAACGCAAGTCGACATTTAATTTTTAAAACCGAAAGTATTAATTATGTTTCCATAGTAACGTCACGTAGGTGGCTCCGATGTATTTTAACATATTAGTGTAAAAAGGCTAGAGACATCCCTAATGTATTACCATAGAAATATTTCTATTGTATTAACAGAATGTTTTAAAACAATAATAAGTGATTTTCTGAACTTTTGATCTTTGAACAACAGTTAATAATGGACAGATGCTTTTCTTGAGTAGGAAATTTGTATAAAAAACTTAATAATAAATAAATGCATAGTGTTGTCTTGAAAGATGTAGACATATTTGAAATATTTTTTTACATGTTATGAGAACATCAACTAAACATCATTTTTTTTTTACCCAAACTGTGGTCAGTTTTTCCAATGGATAACTAAAAGTAAAAGTAATATCGGCCTAAATCATATATTATTGCTTTGCTTTCCGCAACAGCACTGCTAACGCAAAAGAGGCCGAGCGAGCACGCACCGGATAATATCACGGTTGCCGACACAAATTTTGCAGTAACGGTGGAAAGCGTTCAGAAAAGAAACTATTTTGGGTCAAAATAACAAAAAGTTTGCAAAATAAACTGCGCCAATCGAATTTACGAGGCTTCGTGAGTGTCTTACTCTAACAAAGGTTTTTGACGTTAGTTCTTCGTTAAGTTTTCGTAATGGATATTCCAATGATTTTAAATGCACCTTGATTTCTCTTTGGTTTTTCAATTTCTTTTTGCAAGTTTTTAACAACAATGAGTGGAGGTTTAGAGAAGGGCCGCAGAGTATGTTGCCATGAATTTAAGTGATTTTAATTTTCACCTGTCCCAGCTTTAGTTGTGTGGAAAACTAAGTATATAATACGGTAAAAACACTCAACGACTATACAAAGGATCAGAAAGATACAAAATGCCTGCCAGCCAATATTTATTCCGTTACTGTCCATGCCCGGTGCAAACCTAAGCATGTTGACGACACCTGAAATTGGTCGAAACAGTACCTTTCCAGCAAAATATCTTTATGTTCATAGTTTGCATTTTGATCTTTAATTTTTCAGAATGCTTACTTACAACAAAATTTGACTTAATTGGCAAAGAAAAGTGAACAGAAAAGAACAGAAAAGTTTGAGGTATGGAATAACTTTCGTGTTTAATGGAAGGAAATGTATAACTGTTACTTAACGCTTCACAAATTTGTAGCTTAGCGCATTTTGCGCGGGGGTCACTAGTTCATACTATTATTTCTAGATCCTTTAAGCAAAAATGCATTTGATTGTATGATCAAATTACGTATTCTAAAAAGAATATTATAGTAATATGATTGAGTATGGGACACAAAAGGGTTCTCCTGAATGTGTTTCCAATTGATCCTATCGTTTAATTTTGATGGGAAAATTCAGAAGGACAAGTCTTTCTTGCAGTCAGAAGTCCATAGATGTCTTTAACTGACATCTTTTGAAGTTCTGGTATTTGATTAGAAGTGTATCTTACGTTAACACTTTTAAAGAATGTTTTCAGATATGGCATAATATGTTGGTAGTAAGAGAGGATATATTCATTAGTTATTGATTTCTGAAGGCTATTTTTCATAGCCAATCTTTGAAATCGACCTCTTTATTCATTGCATACAAACATGCGGATGATAAAAACGAGCAATGAGTGCCCATAGCAAGTGGACTTCCTAAGTTGTTAAACTTTGATTTGTAACTCTGTATTCTGGCGTTTAGGATGTAATAGTCTTGTGCCGCCACAGGACCAATGCATACAAATTATCTCTGGTTCAGTGGGATCAGTTCGACTACCCACAACATAAATAATCCTATTAATGGAAGTTTCTGCCCAGTTAAGAATAGAAAAGACTTGTCCCAAGAACCAAACCTTGGACAGAAGCGGATAGTTTATCAGCATAGTTCTGCCTTTAAATGACAGAAGCCGCGCCCCATTTTTGCGCAGCGAGTTTACGAGTGGAGCCCATTTGGTATGATCTAACATTACATGAGACGAGTTGATTGTATTAATTAAGAAAGTCATCAAAGAAATAAACTCCCAGGAGATTAATTATATGTACCCAATTAAGTGTTTTTTAATCAGAAAGCTGTTACGTGAAGCTTTTTTCCTCAAGAGATTATTTTAACCGCTACTTATTTATACGACAAAAATCAAACTAAAAGAACTTATTATAAGTAAGCAAGGTTTATCATGTCATAGACCTGATGATTTTATGTTAGGCGACGTTTCGAGAGATCCTTCTCTCATCATCTGGCAATTATTGCCCAATGAATAAAGCTAGACCGACAAACTCTATCTTACATTATTACAGGACATTTTTTTTAAAAAAAGTACATTTAACCTGAACTAATCGAGATAAAGTACAACAGAGAGTACATAAATTATTAACGAATAGTAGCAGAACATAACAAAAATAAATTTCCTTATTCATACTCTTTACTACCAAGTAGCTATTATTTTCAAAAAAATACATTTGCAAAAGTTCATGTTATCAGAACAGTCCCTCCTTTAAGTTACTTTCATATGCTTTTTATTCATTATTTATTTATTATAAGATTTAATTTAATAATACCATAGATTTAAAATGATTAGCTATTAAATTATAGCACTATAAAACTTTAATTATCATATCAGGCAATCTGCAGTTCTTTGAAGGATCCGATCTGGTGTTGTCTCGATTTCAACAAGAATATTAGAACTTCACCAATTCGATAAAATAGTTTTTGGTGATGTAAATACCGCTAATACAAAACGTTCAACTTGGTGTAAAAGATTAATTCACGGAAAACTCCGGGTAATAACTGCATAGGTGCCTCAAGTATCTAACCTAAGTTACTTATTACATATTGTGAGGATCGCACTCACACCAACTTCACCCTATTGGTTGTATACCAAAGTGCTAACCAACTACCGCAAACCGGCAGAATGTTAGCGTGGTGAGAGTCGATCTGTCGACATGTTGACGGCAATAATTATTCTGTTTATTATTTCACATGTCAGAGTTAGGAAGCGAACTCGCTCAACTGTAATGTTCTACGAGGCCAGAATCGACTGGTACTCACGCAGAGTATGGTTAAGTATTATATTAGAAGATGTGGGGATCGAACTCACACAAACTTCACTCCTACTGGCTGTAGAGCAAAGTGCTAACCAACCACCACAAATAGGCAGAAGGTTAGCGTTGTGAGAGTCGATTTGTCGACATGGTGACATCAGTAATTATTCTGTTTATCATTTCTTATGTCAGAGTTAGGAAGCAAACTCGCTCCCCTGTAATGTTCTACGAGGCTAGAATCTTCTGTCAACTCACGCAAAAAGTAGTTAGGTACCGTATAAGTCCGAGCGAAGGTGCTCCAATAGTAGGCTCCACACCCCCCCCCCTTCCCCGATAGTAGGCGTAACTTTAACATGCCACTAAAGAAACTTCTGCAGTAAGCATCCGATAGAAGCGCATGAAAAACTGAAAGTAAGCAGGGCGTTTACTATCGGACTTTCACGGTATTATATTAGAAGTTGTGATGATCGAACTTACACCAACTTTACTCTAATTTTGTTAGCACTTTGCTCTGCAGCCAGTAGAGTGAAGTTGGTGTGAGTTTGATATTCACAACTTTTAATAAAATACTTAACCATTCTTTGCGCAAGTACCAGAAGATTCTGGCCTCGTAGAACATTACAGTGGAGTGAGTTCGCTTCCTAACTAAGTTACTTTGCTCCTTATAAATTGATACCTACCGCAGATGGTCTCTAAATACTTGAATGTATAAAATTTATAGCGAAATAATTTTCAATTCGCTGCCCTTGCCACTTTTGTACAGTGGTGTCTGCATTTTCATGTTTTTGGAAGTATGCAATTTTCCTCCTTTAAAGTTGGAACAAATGCGATTTTTTTAATCTTGTTCAAGTGTAAGTTTCTTTCGTAAGTTCGTTATCAACAATAACTAATTGTCAATTTTAAAGACAGTAAGGTACCGTCTAACAAATTCGTATCGTAATACGAACCATTTTCTACACAGAAGAAGTGTTTTTGTGCATACTAAGTATGCCGAAAAACACTCCTTCGGTATGAAAAATGATACGAATTTTGATACGAATTTTGTGGACGGTCCCTAAATACCTTAGATAAATTAAAAAAATCGACTTCCTTGCTTCTCCTGTGTGGAAACAGATCTCACTACCTCCTGGCTCTTTCTTCATTTTCTCTTTCAAATTGTATAATAGACAATAGAATAGAAACCAAAGAACTAAAATTTAACAGATATTGACAAACTTCATACATGAGGTATTTTTTAACATTATTTATCTATGTTTAAAGAAAGCTTGTGTTCTATAATTCCTATCGGTCAGTAGGAACCAGAGAGGTTGGTTTAGGCGTTAGATTGATGTATGTGGGATGTATGTGTGTTCAAAAGAATGATCAACTGTCTAGTCTACACATATAAGAGTCATTAAAGCGCAGGCTAACATGACGAAAAGTGCTATCTTAAGAATTACATCTTTCCGTTGGAGTTGGGCTTTGAAACTTGCCACACATATGAAACCTGGTCAGAGAGTTCCACTGCGCATGGCCGGTCGATTCGGATCGGATCAGTTCGGGTCAGATTTTAGTTTGATGTACCATGCTAGATAACTGATGTTTAGCATGGAGTGGTAAGCTTTCTTGTTTATTCTTTAGAAATTCTTTTTCGCATGATTTAAAAATACTTTTAGTATAAATACTTTTGCTATGTCAGATAAATATTTGAGATGAAAGAATAATAAGTAGTAATTATTTATATTTTTTTATTTATTTCAATTATTTACTGTTGGTTTTACAATAGTTCTATAAAAGACTAATAAACACCAACATTATAAAAAGAGTTATATAACGAAATATATAGCTAACGGCAAATTTTGCATTCACAAAACTCACGCATATACCATGGATTCTTGTTTTCTGGCCATTGGTATTGTTACAACTGTGTTCATTTTGTCCTTGGGAAATATTGTTTTGCTTCTTCGTCTGTTGAAGAGAAGATTTTCACCAAGAGTTGCATTTTTGTTAAACATATCGATATGTGACTTCTTAGCTGCTCTGTTTGCACTGTGTAACATCATATTTCATGAAATTTTCTTATATATTGCAATCAGTTTCCATCTTTCATCTGTCATTGCAACTGTTCTGATCTCAGTAGATGACCATCTAGCAATCAAGCATTGTATGAGATATCGTTCAATAGTGACCTCAAGATTTGTTTGTATCGCAGTGTCTCTAACTTGGATGTTACCACCAGTGGTTCCTTTGTTAGGATTTATTGATGACAAACCAAGGAAATACGGTACCTTCTTAGTAACTCAGCGCACATCCGTTATTAGAGGAGTTGGATTTGGTTTATTTCGAATAACCGTTGCAGTTGTAGTTACTATATTTTCAATCTACGTAAACACTGTTCGTAAACATCACATAAA
Source organism: Bougainvillia muscus (assembly GCA_032352715.1). Taxonomy (NCBI): domain Eukaryota; kingdom Metazoa; phylum Cnidaria; class Hydrozoa; order Anthoathecata; family Bougainvilliidae; genus Bougainvillia; species Bougainvillia muscus. Next base: position 4,008 of record JAUCNQ010096002.1, on the reverse strand, counting down.
AACTATCAAAAGCTGTCGAAGTCAATTTCAGGAAGGTGAAAAAGAATTGACATTTTTTTATAAATATCGCCATACATTAGCAAAAACATTTCGTTTGAATCTACACACTGCTATATTTTGTTTACCGCTTGGTATCCTGCATTTATTGCAAGTGTTAGGGGACTATAAAGAAATTACAATCATTACGTTATATCTAAGTGCATCATTTCAGTTATCCAATCCTTTTATTTACGCTTATACACAGCCCGAATTAAGAGCAGAGTTTTTCTCGTGTTGGAGTGGAATAAAAAAGATCTTTCATATCAACAAAATCAGGCCAATTGAGTAACTCAACAGCATTCAGATGGTGGTGTTCTGAACAGTTGATATTATTAAAGTATAGTTTGTTGAAAAATACTTATTCTGAATGCATTAATGTACGAGTCGTGCCTGTAAAACCAATCTAACCCGATTCAGAAACTTTTCCTTGAATATTACAAAACCTGTGGCAGTTTTTAAGATATAAATGTAAAAGGTATTTAACATGAAAGGAACGCAATAAGTTTGTCAGCTATGAAATGTACATCTTGTTAGATACACTTTGATAAATATTTTACCAGATATATTCAACCCGGAAAACGCAATTTCTAAAAATGTCTCACAGGGAAGGCTTGTTAGGACACGTTTACATGGAAAATCGTTGCGGGCGAAATGAACTGTCAGGCTTCTGTGGTTGGTTAATCTTTCCGACGGAACCAATCACAGAAGCCATTACAGTTCATTTCACCTATAGAAAGTCTTCATGTAAACGAGTTCTAAATGTATCAAACAACTTCGCAACGTGATAAATATGAGAACTGATTTCTATAAATTTAATAATCCATGCAAATGTAAAATATATCATTTTAATGCTGCTTGTGTACGTAACATATGAAAACTCTGACATAACATGTTATTGACTGAAACAGAAAAAAATGAAATGCAGAAAAATATAAAACAAAATATAGCAAAAATAAAATTAATAAAGTTGAATTGTAGTTGTATGTGCGAAGAACAATTTTGTAAATGGATGAGCAGTCGCGGATCTAGCCCTAGTCAGAGCATTGCACTGGTGTATAATTACTGCTAATGTTTTATTATATTATGTATGACGCTGGGTCTTTAGAGAACCAGCGACATACATAATATAGTTAAAATTAATGACTTTGAGTACTCCACTTACTGCTGTGACTAAGTAAAAGCATGTTCTAAATCCGCCTCTGACTATAGCTAATTTATTTCTTTATTTGTTGATGGATACTTTACACTATCGTATCAGAAATCACAACCAGTAAGTACCTCTACAAAACTGTCTTACAATGCATCAAAATAATGGTTACTTACAAACAAAATACGTACAAAGACATTTCTTCTGAATCATTCTGGATATGTATAAAGAGACATAATAAACGGAAGTTCTGAGACGGTTCTCTATTATCCGAAAAATAGAGTAGATATGAGATATACAGCCATTATTTTGTTTATGTCCAACGACATTCTTTTTTAAAATACGTCTGTAGGAGACTAAAGATGAATTGCTGCGAGAGGACATAATATCAATTCGTAATAGCTTACATATTATGGTAATGGATCAGCATACCTTAAGATACAAATCACCATACATTAAGCAATGACTTTGAGTGTCCATTTTGCTGTTGCTGCTATGTACAAACATGTCCGAAATCCATCTCTACAATCGTGGACAAAAAGAATGAGACAAATCATTCCTTGCCTCCTCATTCCTTGTATCAATGTTGGAATGGTTCCTGGCCATTGCTATTCATCAGCTGGTTAAAACAAAGAAGCAAAAAACAAAATTGATTCAGAGGAAGAAGAGAAGTAAGGGATCAAAAATAATTTTTTCTTATTTCTTTTTGTCCACGATTGTACTTGTATATTACTTACAAGTATTAGGAAATTTTGTAAGAAATAAAAAAATTGAAAAGTGACTGCAATAAACTAAACATTAACCAAGAAAGAATAAAGACTTTGAGAAAGAACTTTTCTTCAAAGCCAAAATTTAAAAACGACGTCTAAAATACGTCTATACGGCTATTTTGGTCTTCTACCAACTGGGTGATTAGACGAAATCCTTAGAAACGTTTTCTTTTATTACCTCCTCTTTATTGTTGGTGTCAATCTGGAAATGAACAATCAAATAATTATAATTGTACAGTATAATTCCGGTAAATCGGACCTTCAAGGGACCAAGAAAAACACTTTGACCTTGCGAATATTACGAGTTAAGCGAAGTTCTTGTGCACTAAGAAAGGTTCAAGGCACCGAAGGAAATGGTAAGAGTTAACGAAAGTTCGAGTTATCCAAGTTGGAGTTACTGGGATTATGCTGTATTTATCTTTAGTTGTTTATATGTATTACTTGATAAAACTGCATTACTGCATTCCTGTATTACTACAATGTAAATGGATGCTATCTTTTAACGATTTTCTCAACCAGCTTGAAGAAATCTGGAGTTATACTCCAGATTTTTGCAGGTTGCTTTTCTAAAATCATGAAAGAAAAATTTAGATTTTTATTAAATGTTTCACGCTTGCATTCTCACAACTACATTAAATTATTTCTTTATTGCGAGGAAGTCGAAAAGAAAGGAATGGCATCGCACCACATATCTATTGAAATACAAATTAATAGTAAAACTGGTGTCACATTGAAAGAAAATTTGTTCAGGTCTTTGTTCTTCTAAAGAAGGTTATATATATATCGGCCAATCAGAATTCCGTATTGAGTCACTGATGCGCATGTATGCCGACCAAATTCAATGGCACACATAAAGGAATAAATTCAATCTTACGAGTTTACGAGTTCACAAAGTTTGTCTAATTTATCATCTGTTTTTTAAGACCATGATACTACGATTTTTGTCGTTACCCATATGGTGTACAGAATTTTTTAGACAAATCGTTTCGATATCTTTATAAAATCGTACAATATTGAGTCGTATGACGCATCGTATATGACTAAAAAAACGAACATAAGTTTAAGTTTTGTACGATTATTGTATCAGCAGCAAGTGAGCAGTAGAAGAAAAAAAAAAAGTTATTATGTTTTTTTGCAGTAGGTTTTTAGTTCAGAAGTAATAAGAAGATAGAAAAAGAAGATAAATACGCGTTATTATTTTTATTTGAACATTAGAGGCCGAAATTTAGTAAAGAAATAAGCACCTTCAGTTTTAGTCGAAATTTAGAAGTTCTAATGAAAAAAAACACCCGAAAACGTGTATTAAGAAAGGGAACTATTTCTTTAAAAAGTCGAGGAGGGAAGCCTCTGAAGCGTGGTAAATCTTAAAGTTCTTGTTTTTGCAAAATTATAGCGCTAAGAGATACTCTCCAAGTTGAAAAATACTTATTTGTCATATCGTGTATCAGTAAATTATTTTTAAAGAAAACCGTGTGCAGCATTTGAGCAGCAGCAGTAGTACGATTAAAATCATCTGCGTATGTGTATCTGTGTATCTCTGTACCTTTAGTCTGAAAAACAATTATCGAATTAAAACAAGCGTTTCCATTAAATACTGATTTACAGCCAGCGTAATTAATAACATAAGGATCCAACAGCGAAAACGATTTGTGTTGCATGACACAATGACCAACATTGTCTTTCTTGCTTACGACAGCATTTTCGTACAGTATGGTCCGCATTTTTCATGATTTTGGCAAAAATCGGTTTTTTCCCTGTAACTTTTGAATGCATGCGAATTTTTTCAATCTAATTTGATTTTCTGAAAGTCACTGAGCCCTGAGTCACCTGGAATAATTGCGCCGCGAGATGGATTCGAACCACTAACTGCTCTCATGCGGTGTCAGAGGTTAAGGGAGAGTTGATGCGATGTACTTCTGCAACACGTCCAAACACGCTCGGACATCGGACTGATAGCTCAGTTGGTAGAGCGATGGGACAGTAACCCAGTGGTCGCCGGTTCAAATCCGACTCAGTCCGTAATTATTCCTTGTGACTTGAAATTGTCCAACA
>JAUCNQ010095891.1:0-12099 GCA_032352715.1 Bougainvillia muscus | reverse complement strand
CATCTGAGGTGAAAATTATTAGGAATGAAGCGAATTGTGAAGCGAATTTAAGCGAATTTTTGAGACGAACCCTTACAATGTTTTGACCAAGTAAAAAACGTATCTTGATATGTATATAGGTCCATCAAAGATTGTACAAACACCTCTACCACCAGATATGAAAGTTTTAAAAGATTCCAAAGGTACTAAAGATCTCACAGATTCTCAAGATCTCAATGATTCAAAAGATCCAAAAGTAAAAGTTATAGCTCCTCCGAGGAAGATTGTACCACCAGACTTTAAGGTAATAAAACGTTTTGTTACTGGAATTTTAAATGGTTTTTTCTGTTGAAATGTTGTTGGCAAAACCTGTATCATGTATTATAAATTAATTATAAATTCTGCAGCCTAGCACTGTACGGAAGCATCCCTCCAGAGGTGTTCTGCAAAATATCTGTTCGGTAAATATGTAACAAATCTCTAAAATATCAGGCATGGTGGAGTGCATTTTTAGCATTGTTGCAGGCTTTAAGCCTGCAACAATGCTAAAAATGAACACCACCAAGGACACTTCTGTAGGAATATTTCATATATTTACCGAACACATAATTTGAAGAACACGTACAGATGGCTGCTTCCGACTGTATCAGAATGTAAAACTTTAACCTATTAGATTTTAATCTTAAAATATCAACTGCTGTATTTACTGAAATTAGCGCCTCTGCTCGACTCTCCCCTTTTGGAAGATTTTTTATGACCGCCCCTCAGGGCCTTTTTTAGAATAGGAGGGCAGCGTCCGATTTGTTGAAAAAGGGCATTTTCAATGTAAAATAAGTTCTAAAAATACCTAGTTTTCTTTGAAGACTAGGTATTTTTAGGACTATTTTACATAAAAGGGGCACTTTCTTCTTCATTATTCAAGGGGCAGCGTCCGATTGTCGGACCCTTTAAAGGTCTAGAAAAGGGCCTGCTTCTACTCCTTAAATGGACGCTCATTCAAAAAAATATTGGAAGTTACGTAATACAGCAAAATGGCATTCAATTAAACAATTACTGTGGTACTATTCTACTTAGGGAATAAACCAAAGAGACATATAGACATTGAAGTTTAAAAGCTTATTATTACCTACGAAAACCTAAAAAAACACTGATTTTCTATTCTGTTGAACAGTGTTCCTTTTTTGATGATGATCTTTTAAAATGTTCGATGAGAACCCCCTCCCCCCCTCGAATGATTGCCTCCCTGGAATGAGCGCCCCCTGTAGAGATCTGAGATTTAAATGAGCAACTGGGGCGCTCATTCGAGTAAATACAGTATACTCTTGGAACATTTGGTACTTTTCGATGATTCACAAAATTGGTATAAGAAAGCATACCATTTTTACAACAGAAGATAATCATACAATGTGCATACTTAAAGTAAAGATAAAATTGGTATAAGAAAACATACCATGAAATCATACAATGTGCATACTTAAAGTAATTTATTCATCTCAGATAAAGTGTTATTGTGCATACTTTGTATGCACAATAACACTTCATCTGAGGTGAATAAAGACACTATTTCTGAACGAAAAGTTGATACCAATTCCAATGTGAATGTTGTGGACAGTTAAGTAAATGATTTGTGAAATGATTTAAGACAAACATTGCCAGCTGTAATCTAAAATCTGTCGTTCACCTTGGTGGTCCACCTCACTATAAACCAACTTTTGTTAGAGACCGTCAACAAAATTCTTATCGAAAGTTTTTGTGCATACTCAGTATGCACAAAAACACTTCTTCTGTGATGAAAATGGTTCGTATTTATTCTACTATTATTCTATTATTTATTGGTTTCCAGGGCGTTAGCCAGAATCCCAAATAATTTGGGAAATTTAATGTCTTGAAAATATCTACGACAACGAAGAATTAGCCTTTGTGCATATAGGCTACTTGCATTCCATCCTGCAGGATGGAATGCAAGTAGCCTATATACACTAAGGTAAATATCACGTTGCCGTCGTAGATTAGACTGTGCTTAAGCTCCCTATTTTTCCGCTACTGTTTAACCTGGGTACATGTAGTATGCTCTATTTTTGCGTGACAGTTATCCTTTTCATACTTGGAGGGAAGTGGTCTGAGTTTTCATTTCATTAGCATTAAAACTCTATCATGTCTATTTACATACATTGATGACTTTAAGCATTAGAGGTGGTGCCTGAAATGTTTCGGCTGCCGATAAATTAACAAAAACAAATGTTTAAAGATGGTGAAACGAAGCTGGGACGACGGGAATCTTTTTCTTTTATTTTCACCACTTGTAAAAAACAAATATTTAAATTCTAGGCAATGAACAATTGGGAAAACTGCGGTATACGTTTATAATTTTTAGCTTTAGCATTTTTTCACTTAGCTTTTTACCCTGAGGGCATAATACACTTGTAGCAGTAAGTTTCTAGGAACATGCTGACGTGCTAGAATGGATAGAACATTGTTTGCCTTCATGAGTTTGGCAGAAATTGACTCAATTTGGGGTTTCCAATTAAGATTAGAATCAAGGAGAACACCAAGACACTGTATACACTCAGATGGAATGAGATACTTCCTTTTAAGTTAAATTTTGATTTTAAAAGAAGATTTAGTATGTTTTATGACAGAAGAAGATGATTCTAAAGGAACTTAAGGTTGCAGTCAGAGGCTCACATCACAGAGACACATTCTATTAAGAATGTTTTAATTCCTTTTGTGCTTTTATTGTAAAATCAAAAAACTCTGATCACCCCCATATTTTCTGCTAGCGGGAATGAAGGATTTTTAAACAAATCCGGGGGTAATATTTTTGTGTTCCTGGTCGCTTTTGGCAGGTTTCTTTAGTACAGTTGACCCATCAGTGTTTTCACATATCGAAACAACACATAAAAAGAAACCTTTTATGAAATGTTTTAAATATTTTTGTATTATCGCTACGATGCGAAGATATAGCTAAAAATTCCTTAACCCCCCCCCCTGTCTTTTACTATTTCTCAAATTATGGTCTTCTGGAATAGTAAATAACGAAAAAAACGCCACTGAATTTTAGTATTCATTTGAATGCTTCAGCAGAGACAAAAAAATATTTTTGATAATCAACTATAATGTTGAAATAAAGCGAGCAACTTTAAACAAAACCCCCGTCTTTGAATCTTTAAGACAGTTTATCTTTGAAATGACGGCATATGAAAATTTGAAATTTTAGGGTATTTTATATTATGTAATTATCTTTCAGTTTATGTCGAAACATTATTATGCTACTAATACCCCCTTCTTAATTGCCAAACAACCTTAACTACCTTGAGTTTTCGTTTTGCAGCATCCAAAGATATCATATTTGTATTTAAGTGCTCCTCCTGGTGACTCCTGAGAGGACTAGCAACAAAATTGTAGTCCTGCCACACCACAAAGGGGGGGGGGGGGGGCCAAGCTCTCAGAGTCATGCTACAGATTTCCTATGACAGTTAGGATCAACAAGCAAACGAAGTATCCCGTCGTTTCCCATGATAAACTTCTATAGCTTATTTAGTTGAATTGATAATCGCCGCGTTCATTTAAACAGACTATCTTCAACCAACATGCTTACAGATCTAAAATATGTTCTGTAAATTTCTGTACTGTATTGAAAGTATAGACCAAAGTTCTGGCTAATAGGACCGTTAAATATCCACTTCGGATCGGATACAAATAGCCAAGTGCAAAAAGGTCGATATTTTAATATTAGAACAATTCTATAGCGTATTACCTCTTTCCATCACATTTTCTTACAAAAATAAGGAAAGAATCTGAATCAGCATGAATTTTTGCTGAAATATGCATCATGGTATTTCAAGGTCCTTCAATCGATGTATGGAGAGGATTATAATTGAAAATCTCCTAAAAATGGCATGAAACAAATGACAAAATGAGATATGAGAAATGAGGTACAGGCCTGAATTTTGCAATGAGGACTGAAGAGGGTAAAAAAAAAATAGGTTTGCTATCAAGAAAAATATTATGAAACGTTAAAAAATCTAGATATATTGCTGAAAACCGGAAGAAAAAATAATACTCATCTGAGCCATACAGAGTCAAGGATGCAATGTGAAACATTTTATGCATATTTGATAGTTTTTAGAAAGAAAGCTGTCTATAATAAACAGCATGAACATTTGAATGCTAGTCTTGTTGTAAAATATTACTTCAACTACATTTGTATACTTTTTTTGGATATTTGTCTAAAGCAAACACTTTAGTAGACTTGTTGGATATGCTTAACAGGTAGTAAAAGCCATAAACTGGAAAACTAAAATTCAATGAAAAAACGTAAACCGGCCCTTAGACTGGAAACAGGGACTTAACAACATAAAACTGCGATATCTCGGGAACAACTAGGAAATACTGGCTAAAATTTTGTACACAATCTTCTTTCATCGAGTAGTTTTAGTATAACAATTGTTTTACAAACCTGTAAGGTCAAACCCAGTAGTGATTTTGCTTGGAATTACCTTTCTGTCATACTGTGACGGACATCGATTTAGGCCAGCTTGACACAAGGTCAGAAACCATCAGAATAAGTAGCACAGGGTAAATATACTAAAGCTGACCATGCTAACACATGTCCCCTCCCCCCTCCAATGATTTGCATAGCAAAGTTTTTTCTCTCATTAATAGCCTCAAAATCGGTGGAGAGGCTGTTTTAGAGGATGTAGAATGCAAAATGTTCTCCTTTACCCAACAATGGTCAGCAACTTTATTAGGCAGTCACTATTTCAGTGTCAGGTTCACAGGACCAATCCTTGCCCCCCCCCAATGCAAAATCCACGGCACGGCCCCTGTAACAGAAAAATGTTTAGAATTACAAGTTATATATACTATATATATGTTTGACAAAGCCCCTACTACTTTTCCAGGCAAAAAGGCAAATCTGACTTGGTGCCTTAAAAATTGATGTTTTGAGGTGCTTTTGGCCAGTGTGAATAAAAGTAGGCTATTAGACTTGAATTTCAGAGGAAATTGAATAAATAAATTGAACATATGAAACACATAAAATGTATATAGGTAAATCAATTTCCATGCCATTACTTGAGAGGTATTAAAAATATACTGCCCATCTGCTTTAAAGCTATCCTATTTAGTGAAAAAGTTTCCTCGAAAGTTCTGCATACCTTAAGGGAATTAATCATTGTGGAATAAAATTTTGCAGAATTAATCTTTGCAATTCAATAGCAAAAAAAATTGATTTTGCGGAATTTATCTTTGCGAATTCAGGACAAAATTTCTTGAGGAAAAAAGAATATCATTGAGAATATCGAAAATGTTGTTGAGAGGCTCTCCATCATCACCAACCCATTCTTCGTCATCATCAGAATCATTCTCGATGTGCTTTAGCGATACAAAGAATGGGTCAACATCGTCGTTGATGGGGATAACAACTTCTAGTGATTCTGATTCATCACTTAGAGGGTCAAAAGATGAAAATGGATCCAACGGTTCTAATCCACTGGTACCAAACGATAGGGCCTCTATGATCGAAGCTGCTTTCCATCCGTTGGAAATTATTTCTCTTCCTTTATCCGATGTGAAATTATCGAAAAGGTCGATGATCAATTTCGCTTGAAGATGCTTAAGTACAGAGATTTTCCATTGAATATTGATACTTTCGACTTCCTTGCCATTGTCAAGTTCTTGTCCAATGCTGCTACTATACCATTCGGTGAATCGCTTTTTCATGTATGCCTTAGCAGCCCCATTTACTGTGAGATCTAGCGAAATATCTAGTTGAAATATATGCGTCATATTTGGCTGAATCTCTACAAGTTTGATGTAGTTTTCACTAAGTTTATCAATCACTGGCGTTGTCATTTGGCCTGAAAAACATCGATTATAAGAAGAGCTGGTTGGTCATGGGCTAGTTGAAGCATACCACGTTCTTTTTCCAAGTATGGTATGATTATCTCATCTAGTAGCTTTAAGGATTCTTTTGTGTTGCTAAAATGTTTCTCGTTAGCGCTTAGTGAAAATGATGCCCGAATATTTACACGTGGGAAGCTCCTTTGGGTTTTTCCTTTGTGAATGAGCTGCATCGGCAAAAACTTATTTGCACAGGTTGCACCAAATGTAGGCATGATTGATTCCTTGAAAGCGCCACCAGCAATAGCGACATGCTTTGATCCTTTCTTTGATAAAGTATTATTCGAAATGGAAACATATTTTATTGCAGTCTGATCAGAGTTCATGATGAGTGATGGTGGAATTGCATGCTCCTCAACCAGAGTGACGATTTGGTGCTGAAAAAGCAATTTGGCTTCCTTCACTGCTTGATCAGGAATTTCCGGCTTCGATGTAGTGCACATTCGTCTTACGAAACCCATCCTGTGAAATAAACTTTTGGTCCATTTGGTAGAATTCAGGTCGATACACTTCAAATGTTCGTCTTGGCTTTTCTCAATTAAAGTGCTTGCTGCAGCGATTGCAACTACTGAATTTACCACTCCTCCTTTTTGTCTTAGAGTCATTAGAAGTTTTCTAACTTTTTTGTTGAGCGAACCCAACATAAGTGGATGACCCCCTTGCAACTGTGGCAGTAGCATCTTATGCTCACTTGACTTGGACAGTTTCTCATATTTACCTCTTGCCAAAGTTTAGATGGGGATGCGATCTTTTGAACTTTCTTATAGCAGCTGTTGGTCCGTGAATCGAAGTATATTTTCCAATAAGATATCGTTCCTTATCAGTAAATTTACATTGGGGTCGCTTTTTCTTTAAGCTGCTTTGAACCGAAGATACAATAGTGTCATATGCCATTTGTCCAAGAGATGTTTCTCCTTGCGTGGGCATAATAGTAACTTGTTTTCCTGACATTGTTATCACTGTCACTCTGCACTTACGGCATAAACACAAACAACTTTTTCTCCATGTGAGAAAGAAAAACACTTAAAAAAGTAAACCGTTATTGTTTTGTTAATTGTTCTAAACAAACAGCTAATCAGAGGCCATACATCACATGATTTGGAACAAATTTAAAAACATTTGAATCAAGTTCACACGATTATATTGGTTTTCTTTGCAGAGTTTTTATGAAAAAGAAACAACAAAACAAAGGAGAAGGTTGTAGGATGGCGTGTGTGAAATTATTGCGTGGTTACCACTACTATGGCAAGTATTGGCAGCCTCAAGTTCAACAGAAGTTGGTATGCTCGCATGAAAAAGACAACCCCGAGAGTATATGCGATTTTGACGTCAACCAAATACTGTGTATCTCTACTAGTTCAGGGAGGTTTAGAAATACCTAGCCAAATTGAAATACATATGCCATCAACTGTCAAAAATAAAGAACTTGTGCGAATTTACGAAACCTTTGTTGACACTCTATACTACTAACATGAAGAAACCAAAGCTGTGAGATCTTTCATTGAGGACAATATGGAAATTGAAAGTAATGGTACGAAAAAGGGAAATAAAAAAGATGATAGTGCGAAAAACACAAAGAGGAATAAAGTGGAGGAACAAGCACGGTTTTTTCAAAAGATATCAGGAGTTTCTTGTTTAAACTGTTAAAAAGTACAACGTAATGATAAGTAATTTTAATTCTGATTTTTAGATCAGCAATTGCATCTTTTAATCTTTTTAATTAGAGTTTAATCTTTTATTTTTACGATGTGTTTCATTTCGTTTTAATATATACTTTCATGTGTTACTTCATATGTTTTAATTGCAAGGGACTGATCCCTACCGACTTCTTAAAGCAGCGATCGATTTTTAACAAAGCAGGCGTGCGGTTGTGCGCATGCCATAGGTTGAAGCAGGCGTGTGCGGAGGCGCGCGCGTGCGATCGCACGCCTTTCCTGACCAGGCCTGCAATGTACAATTATTAATTCAAATTCTATTTGTGAGTTAAAAAATGTTTTTTTTAACGTGGTTATCGCGATCTTCTATGCAAGTATTAATTGGAAATTAATGGATGGAAACAAACTATACAAACTTATAGCAGTCTCAGGGGATCGAGGCCTAGCACTTAATGAGTTAATTATTTGTGTTGTTTAATATTTTGTTCTAAAACGTAGAAAAGAACAGTTTTATTAAATCAGTCTCTCTTAATTTGGGCGCCCAAATTGGATGTCCCCAAAATCGGTATACCGATGTCCATATCGACCTGGATCAACCCCTGATTATTATCACAGGCCTGTGAGTTTGCTGGAGGTCATGTCTCTTTCCTGTTGACACTCTAAGATTTGTGCAATTTTACAGACCAGTCCTCTTGTAAAACAAGATTATTCAATTGTAATTTTTCAGGAAATATACTAGAAAAGGAATATCTATTCGAGATGAAAACTATCAATATTCATCATATTTATGTATTCCGTATTTTTCAAAAAAGAATTAGGGCTTTTAATGCCTCTTTTCTCAATAATTTATCCATATCAGTTTGAGTAATTCTGGTATAAACAGTGCAGGTCTAGGCTGTGGAACGCAGAGTCCATAATGGTAGACTAACAAAGAACATTCACTTTTGCTCTTGCAAGTTTTGATTGATTGATTGCCAATCACATAGAATTTCAACCAATCATATCTATCATCATTTAATTTAATACCCCGTTTATTTTGACACCTTTGAATGGAAACTAGAAGCAGTATGATGTAATAAATTACCATTAGTCACTGGCATGTTCTATGTTGTTTCTTTTTTGTTTGAAAAAATATTCCGTTTCCATGTTAAACTAAAAAATGCTTGCATTTTAACAATCGGGGAGTTTAGCTTTGAGAAGCATATAAAATTTTTGAATCATGTCCTGGAAAGCTGTTGTTTTGATTTACTGAACTTGTTCCTTGCCCTGTGTATATTTACTAATTTCTGATTTTTCCATATGACGCTAGACCCCTTTCGTTGCACTTTGCTTGGAGGAACTTCAGCAAAGCGGTCAAATGGTAGGCTATATTTCACGCATGTTCATAGAGCAATGCAAACCTATTCGGGGCCAAGATAAAGACGGATAATCAATGGCTCTCAAACTCCAACAGAGAAGTATCAACTTGTTTTTAGCGTAAAATGAAGATGGAGATGCTGTGTATCAAAACCACACTGCCCAAGCTAAACTAGCAGTAGTTTACACTAGATGACCACGACATTGATGCTGCAATGAAATATTTGCACAGGTTTCCGCCCCTGCTTAAAAATAGGCAAAGTTCTCGGAATGTATTTACTGGATTAGAAATATTCAATATTTTGCAGATTAAAGTAGCCTTCCTAGGTAGACCGCTTACGTTGCACTTCGTGGGGCGATAGCGAAGCGGTCTAATAGGTAGGCTAGGATTAAAGCTGCTCCGAAATGATGCCTCATCATTTCATTGTACCAGCTCAATAAAAAGCTAATGTATTGTTTTCTTAATAACCGAGTTTTTATCTCAAAATGTTTATTCCATGCCACACTGATTAATTAATTAGTCTAGATCAATAAATTTCATCTCAGATGAAGTGTTATTGTGCATACTTTGTATGCACAATAACACTTCATCTGAATTGAAACTCATATTGAGTACATCAAAAACGGGGGGTTACTATTATTAATATGACAATATCAGAAGCAAAGACTTTTGAAATGGTCAAAGGTTTTGATTATATTGTGTTTGTAATTTCTATTAATAACATTCCATTTTAACCAATGTTAAAAAACAGTATGATGGAGCGTAAAATTAAATTTTGATCTAATTATGAACCCCCGTTTCCTTTAAATATTTAAAGGTTTCAATAAAGTTATACATATGTTTTTTATTTTGTGCGCTATGAAGAGAGATATGTTTAGCATCTTTGGTATGCGCTAACAAAATGTCAACACTGAGTGCAATGTTTTTTCTCGTTAAAGTTACTAGAAAAAATGAATATGGACGAACTTTGAAAGTGTTCCCAGTATGTAGGGTATATTTATTGAAAATTGGAACTTCAATGATGTGTTTTAAGGCCGTATTCACCTTATGAAAAAACACCTGATTTCAGCCCTTATTGGACTGTTTTTGGACTGTAAAAAGCTTTCTACTTTATCCTTTGGCTCAACTATTTGCAAGTCTCCTCTCTGGACAACTAGTTAGAGAATGTTCCTTAATTCTTTGTAGTATTAACTTTTAAGACATGTTAAATGAGAGAATTTTTACTGAAATTCATGGAGTTGCAAGCTTTTGCTATAAAAAGTGTATTGGCACACAATATGTTGTTGCAAACAAATAAGAAACATGAAAGTAGAACCACTCAATCCAGAAATCGTATAATTTTCTTCAGCGCGTGGGGAAGAAAATCCCCTGGCCTGATAAATTTGATTAAGCGACCAGCGTTGTGCGAGGTGTACATAGAATAAATATTACGTATAGAACTACGTTGGACACTGAATGTAGTTGACCGGTGCATGAAACGCGAGACTGAAACTGAATTTAGCTTACGTTGTAATACCACCACAGTAGGATTTTTCATAAAAATAAAATGTCTGGTAGGCTAGCGCCAAAAGTTTCCACTGAAGAAATGACAAAAGCCAAAACCAAACAATGCGCTCCGCGATTGAAATAGAAACGTTTGTTTCAAGAAAAAGGAAATTGGCAGCCTGGTAATTGTTCTTCCCAACAAGTCGTTGCTTTGGTAATTTATTTTGGGTTTGAAATTGGGTTTTATGGGTTCAAACTGTATAACCCAAATCAAACCCAATAAAAGAAAAAATGCATATTGGGTTGATTTTGGGTTGAGTAGTTTTAGTCACAATGTCAAATGGGTTCAAATTGGGTTTATTGGGTTAATCAGAAAAGAGTATATCAAAATTGGGTTCTTTTTGGGTTCCTTTGGGTTCTTCTCATGAGAATCATTTTTATGTTTGGGTTCAAATTGGGTTAATTGGGTTTATTAGAAATGAACTTTATATCAGAATTGGGTTCTTTTTAGGTTGCTTTAGGTTCTTCTCATGAGAATCATTTTTATGCCAAACTAAAGAATTGGGTTCAAATAGGGTTTATTGAGTTCATCAGAATTTGTTTATTTTAGGGTGGCATTGGGTAAGTGAGTGCGGGGAGTGAGTGAGTAAGGGGAGTGAGTGAGTGAGTGAGTGAGTGGTGAGTGAGTATGAGGGAAGTGAGTGCGGGGAGTGAGTATAAGGGAAGTGAGTGCGGGGGAAGTGAGTGCGGGGGAAGTGAGTGCGGGGAGTGAGTGTGCATTTCTGTTATCACATTGCGATTAACATCTGAGACACTGGGTTGCTACTGATGACCATTATTGGGGCCTCCTTTTGTAGGTGAATCTGCTCAGTCTCTGATACATACCCTTATAGATAAAAACCTTACCAAGAACCCTTGGGATATTGCAATACCCCATGGGATCCCACAAGATCTTTGCCCTGCCCACGATGGCACAATACAATAATATCTCAGATGTGGTGCTTTCGGTATATATATATATATATCACAGGATGTTAAGGTGCAACACCACACTAGATAAGATAGCCAACCTATATTGAACCACAAATTAATGCTATGTTTTGAGTTGATTTCTATTAAAATAGAACAAACCCAATTCAACCCAATAAAAAACAATTCAACCCAGTTTATTCTAAGAACCCAATATAATGGGTTTTGTTTGGGTTGGTTTCTATAACAATCAATGCAATTCAACCCATTTAAAACCCAGTTGTATTAGTTTATGGTAAGAACCCAATATAATGGGTTAAATAACCCAAATTAAACCAGTTTATTTACTCAAACAGTTTCTTTTGGGTTTTCTGGGTTTTTCTGAGTTAATGCACCCAAAAATAACCCGATTTGCAGACAGTTTCAACCCCCAAAAATTACCAGGGCCACTCCAAATCGTGTATTTTGTCACTTTTTCTATCCACCTTTTTGCACTTGGCTAAATACGAACATAATTTAAGGTTACAAAATAGCCAAAAATTAAGTGCCAATAACAAAGGGCGAAGGCTGACTGCATTAAAAACAAAAATATCCCTTATACTATCCCTGGCTTGCGGCATCCCTCTCGGCATATTATCCCTCATTTGCGGGGGATGGATCCCTCGTTTGCTTGTTAATAATAATAATAATAATAATAAATAATATTTATAGTGGCTAGCCCGGAAAATCACAAGGACATATAGTCAGAGG
>JAUCNQ010095780.1:0-12100 GCA_032352715.1 Bougainvillia muscus | reverse complement strand
TCCCAGTTTTGGCCAAAAAAATATAGGGCTACTAATACCCTCTTGTTAATGCACAAAACAGCCTTCGTGGCGTTGAGAAGTCAAATGAAAATGAGATTTGCACCGACCCCTCGTCGTGAATGTAGACAAACAAGGTAAAGTTAGATATTTTTGCACAATTTATATCTTAAACTGGAATATTCCCCTCGCGATAATACAGTGATCAAATTGCTAAAACAAATTGCTAAATTTCAAAACAATAATTCAAAATAATAATTTCAAAACTGGACGAACAATAGGGAGCTTTTTCAATTTTAAAGATTTTGGGGGCTACTAATATCCAAGTTGTATGTAATTTGTGTTTGTGCAATGTGCGTGCGTATATATGAAAAGACACAGTTTATCGACATATTTTTGTTTAAAAGCTTTCAACCTATACTTAGGTCATCATCAGTTACAATAATATTACACGTATATCAAGTTTAGATAAATTTAAATAAATTGTGGGATAATACTCAAGAGAATTGGTAATTACCATATATGCACGATCCTAGCATCTTATGACGAAAGAATTGTACTTATAAGGCAATTGCAATCGTCAATCAAATAATTTCAAAATAATAATTAAAAATAATAATTTCAAAACAGGACGAACAATAGGGAGCTTTTTCAATTTTAAAGATCGTCCTCCAGTCAAACAACGTTCAGGTGTCGTATATTGTTTTATGTGTGGCTGCTGCAATGCAACCTATATTGACCAAACTATGCGTCACTTGAAGAAGGTTAGAGCTTCTGAACATCTTAGAATTTCTGCTCTGACGGGTAAAACTTGTATATCTAAGCCAACGGCAATTAACGAAAATCTTTTATTTTGCCCATTTGATGCTTCATTTAATGACTTTAAAATTCTTTCCTCGGCTGGGAATGGGTTTATACTCGAATTAAAGGAAAGTCTACACATACACAGGGAAAATCCCAAACTTAACAAACATTTAAAGTCGATACCGTTGTATTTATTTGATTGACGATTGCAATTGCCTTATAAGTATAATTCTTTCGTCATAAGATGCTAGAATCGTGCATATATGGTAATTACCAATTCTCTTGAGTATTATCTCACAATTTATTTAAATTTATTTAAACTTGATATATGTGTAATATTATTGTAAAAACTGATGATAACCTAATTTTAGGTTGAAAGCTTTTAAACAATAATGTGTCGATAAACTGTGTCTTTTCATATCTACTAATATCCCTCTGTTAATGTTAAAATCAACCCTAACTGCGTTGAGTTTCAGACTGTTAAGACAGATCTTTAAGATGCATGCACACTATGCCCGATTTTATCAAAATTTTGAGCATTGCATTTGATTCTTATTGATCAATAAAAGAAAGTTGACAAATATAGGAGCTTTCAAGAAAGAAGTTATTGAAATCTAAAACTCTAAAAATTAAAAATAAAAAGACTTTCAAGGCAAAATATTTTAATAGAAACAGCTTTTTCTAAAATCTAGTAACAATTGTGCGTTCTTGGTCAATCTGATTTACAGTCACAGTTGCTATGATTTGATTCATTTAAAACAATACTGAAAAATTCAGAAAAGTTACCTCCTTTGAAGTTCTGTTAATATGTAATACCAATACTTGTTTATTATATTTTGGACTAATGTTTTGTATCTATGAAAAATATAAGCAAAAAAAATATAAGCGAAACTAAGGGGGTGATTACACGTGAAATCTCGTCCCAGAACGAGTTTCGTCCCGGGGTGAACTCAGCCCTGTCTATATGTAAATCCCTTTAGCTGTTTACACGTACATGGCGGGATGAAATCTCGTCCCGAGGCGAGTCATCTCGGTCAAATAGACAGGGATGAAATCTCGTCCCAGGGCGAAATTCAGTGAAAAGTAATGTTACATCTGTTACTTTCTCATTAATTATTTATAAGTTACGTAATATATTTATATCTATGCTCGAAATGGATATAAAATACAGTATTTACACTTTCTGATCGAACCACTGGCGGATCAAGCCTTATGATATGTAGAAAGTTGTAAAAATTTTAAGAGACCATCACTACAAATTAAGTATTTAAAAATAAGGAGTCTCCGTTTTACCGATTTGACAAGTGGCGGGTTCAGCCCTAGTCAAGGCATGGCAATGAATAACTAGAAGTTATAATTCTTTATAACTTTACGTATGGTGATGGAACTTAAGATACTAATTAAAAACTACTGCCTTGAGTCTGCGCTTTACTGCTGTAACAAGGTAAAAGTAAAAGATCCGCGAAATTCCCTCATCCATTCGTGATGCAGTGGAAAAGCAAGGTTTGAATACAACAAATACTTTGTAGTAGTATCAGATATAACAAGCATCATTTTCTCTCTAGGGCACCAAGGGTGTTTCTTCCAGCGCAAAAAGAAAATTAATAAATATATGAGTTATTTAAATGTTTAAAGTAAAAATACCCTGTGGTTCTATAAAAAAATATTTCTATACCCGGGACGAGTTTTAACATTTGAAAAACAAATTCACTCCGGGATGAAATTCACGTGTAAACAGAAAAGTTTTTGTCCCGGGATGAACTCGCCTCGGGACGAGATTAACGTGTAAACACCCACTAAGATTCCGATATAAAATTGAAACGATTTGTAAAACAAGATTTCGAACATATAACGCAAGCTACGATTCCAGACATGAGACAGCAATAGTTTAAAGTTGGTAAACCTGGATTTGACTCAGACCAAAAAATTGAGCTTTTCAACTCAATGATACGCAAAATATAACGTTTAAACCATACAGGTCGATAAGAATTGGTCTACTTAAATCTTTGTTTTGCAATCCATATATCTAAGTGACGAAAAGACGAGAATGTGAAGATATCCAGCCTTGCATTACTCATTTTAGTAGGATACACTCAACAATGCAATGTAACATTGAATATTACCTCTCCAAATTGATACAATGTCTTAACTCTATTAGCATCGCACTTTTTCTGCTGAAAACACGGGGGAGGAGGCATTATAACACAAACTTATTTTTTGTACCTGAATGGTTAATGCTGGAGACTTGAAACTTTGCACAGTTGTTATACAACTCAATAGAAACGCTTGAGTGTGGTCAAATTTGATGTGACTTCATCGCTGTCTTGATGACGAAATCATTTGGTCATGAAATCGCAATCTTTCTGCACCTCTTTATAAGAGAAAATCACCAAATCATATCACACTTTTTCCCATAAAAACTATATAAGACAGAACTAGAAAGTTTGAAATAATGTTTCTCATCAAAAACTGGCCGCCATTATAGAATTACCGGGAAAATAATTTGCTCTGAAAAACAGCAGATTGCCCGTAATTCGGAAAATTGGAGTCATTAAACATTTGTGATAAATTTCAAGGGTTAAAGTCAATTAGTTTGGAAATTTTGAAGATAGTAGAATTTTCATCTTTTCGAGGTAAATTATGTAAACTTTTATAGGTTGATCTGACCAGTAGCATGTAATTTCAAAAGTTGAGAAGGTGTATATCTGGAATTTCGTCGCAACATGCCAAAGACATCGTACTAATTGTTGCTAAGGTTCAACAGTTTATAGACGCTTGTAGTTTATATATTAGATTAAATGATAATCATACATGATTTGCAAATTTTTGTAATAAAATAATGGATTCAGTATGTCATAATCGGATTTTTGTCCTTAGTTGGCAACTAAAATGACAATTAAAAGTTCAATGAATGTGAACTTGGCATACTGCGCAAAGAACTTCTGTATGATGCTGTATTTATTTCAGGTACTGAATGTAGAAGCAAAAAATAAAGCTGATTTAAGCAAGTCTAAAACTGTAGTAAATAACAAATAGACAAAACGTTAGCTGATTCAATGGTCATTTCTAATTATTGTTTGAGTTCTGCTACAAAAGTTAGAGAAATCCAACAATGACTGGTTATCATAGTTGCTTGCTGTACTTAATGAGTTAATCGTTGTATTACATGATTCTTTGTGAACGTATGGACGATTACATCATGTACTTTCCCAAGTATATGTAGTAGTTTTTTCTTAATCAAGTTTTCGTCCTGAAATTTGGTACTGCTTTAGAATTATATCATATTTTTCGTGTGGAAAGAAAGAAGTAAAATTCAAAGCTAATTAGTTTATTGCGTGTATAAAGTTTTAGAATAAGGTAATACCTGCAGTATACCAACACCACAAAGATTGCAGGTAAAAAAAGAAACACAAAAACGTTGCATCTTAAATGAAAATGTATTTAACGACAACTGCTTTGCCACTTAATGAAAATGACTTTTCAGCTTGATGAACATATATTTGCGGCTTAATAAAAGTTGCTCTCTGCTTAATGACAATGAGTTTAACTGCTTTATGAAATCTATTTGAAGATTATTTAAAGTTGCTTCGTCGCTTAAAAAAAGTGTAAACCCAAAACACAAGTTCAGGATAATGTTAAATATCTTTTGAACCGCTTAGATTCGTATGATGAGAGTATACATTTTTGAAATCATCTTGTTATCGCCTATCGAATGATTTCTTATCCCTTGTAGATGTGTCAGTAAGATAAATAGACTATGGCCCAATTTTTCTTGCGAGGGAACACGTCCCCTGCATTTTGATTTTTCGAAATAAAATATCTCATAACAATCCTCATAGTAAGAGCTAAAAACAATTCTTAATTTTTTCATTTAGCCTATTGAAACAGATAACCAGCCTTTGTTTCATAAACGGTGACAAACCAAAATACTTAAATCTCTGTTGTTGCACTCGTCAAAGTTATTTCCATAGCAAAAACTCGATTACCTGTGGCGCCGATCCGTTTTTCCTGGCTAAGAAGTGTGGAAGTTTCACTAAAATAGTAACCGAGAAATCTCTAGTTACAGTTTTCTTTTATATTCCGAATACCGTTGTTTCCAATTTCAATGCAATAAAATTATAATAGGTAAATGTTAAAAAATAAATTATACAGGCGCTGTTAGACGGTAAACTATTCGATAAACTATTGGGTAAGTAAGTGAGTACGTAAATAAGTAATAATGTATGTTTTTGTAGACAGACATAAATATTCACAATATATAATTAACGATAATATTGTGTTGAACTAGCCTACAAAGTGGAAGAAACATTATTACAAAAAAAGGTAAAAAGGAATGTGCCACCATTTTTTTTTTTTAAGGTTTTAATTAATTATTTTAGGTAAAATGTGACAGAAAAATAATTCATCAAATCGAGTTTATAAGCAAGTTAATATTTCGACAAAGCTAACTGATAGTAGCAGTTTTTCAAACGCGTTTTATGATCAGTATTTGAGTTATTTTTGTAAAATTGATTCCAAAAATGAGGTCCTTCGTGGAAAAGGGAGTATATTCCCAATCGGTTAGTCTGAATTCTATGACAGTTCTTACTGCCACTTCCGTCTGTCACTTCCGTCTTTATCCCCATGGGATGTGCTCATTTTATATTGTCATAATTACCACTCAATGTTCTGTGTGATTTTACGCATACTTAAGCTTTTTAGCCGTTTGTGTTACGCCACCTATTATTTGTATTCTCATGGGTAATTACGCGGGTTTTTTTCCCTGTAATTTGTTTGTTACAAGAACTGAGCAAAGGCGTATAAATTCATGTTGCTACAGTATACTTTAGTTGCCGTATTGTTTTCTGTGGCTGTGTCGACTGGTTGCTAGTGCTTTTACACTGGTTTATTAGTCAGTATAGTTTATACCTTATACCTTGTATTGTTATTTGCAGTGCTTCCTTACACTATTGCATTTTAGCCTGTATTTTGTAAGCCTGGAACACTGATATATTTTACCTTCGCTAAACGTTGTAATTATATTGTTTTAGCGATTTCGAAATAGATCCGTTGTAACACCAACTGAACTGTTTTTTATATCTCGCAACCACTACAGTCACATTGTAATAAAACAATAACGTAAGTTTAATTTGCTGATATTGTCTTCAAAATGTTTGCTGTTTACGTCATCGTTCCGGTGACCATCAATGCACATCAATTTCCTGAGTTTACTGCAGTATGCGGAAATCATCGTCGTAAGTTTAATTCGACCTTATTTTACTGATATTGTCTTGAACGGTTTTGCTGTTTACGTCATCGTTCCTGTGACGATCAATACACATCAATTAGCTGAGTTTACTGCAGGTTGCTGAAATCACCGTCGTAAGTTTAATTCGACCTTATTTTGCTGATATTCTCTTCATAAATTTTGCTGTTTACGTCATCGTTCCGGTGACGATCGATACACATCAATTTGCTGAGTTTACTGCAGGTTGCTGAAATCATCGTCGTAAGTTTAATTCAACGTTATCTTGCTGTTATTTACTTCAAAACATTGTGCTATTAACATCATCGTTCCTTTGACGACCAATTTACATCAATTTGCTAAGTTTACTGCAGGTTGCTGAAATGATAGTCGTAAGTTTTGACATTACTTGCATCATTTTTTAATGTCTTATACGACTCAACATGAAACAAGAAGTAGAAAGATGACTCAACAAGGAATTCAATATACACTGTCTGTAAAGGGAAAGAGGCGACTGAAGTTAATCAAGAAGATTGATATTTTGATGAGTAAAACTGATCCACTCTTTTCCCCAAATCAAGTTGAAATAGTTCGACGTAATAGAGACCTACTAGAATCATTAATGGAAGAATTGAAGAAGATTCATAAGGGATATATTGGTTTGTTACCAACTCAAGAAGATGCTGCATAATCTGAAGAGATACTGGTAAAACCTGAAAGAGATTATGAATTCTTCCATAACTTTGTTATTTCTGGCCTGAAAAAATATAAAGAAAAAGCAAAAACTCAGATATCTTCATCTACATCTATAAAATCTCGTTATTCAGCAAGCAGGTCATCCACAAGATCTCGATGCTCAATTAGAAGTCGACTAATCGAGGAAAAAGTAAATATGGTAGCATTAGAAGCAAAGGTAACTTATGCTTATAAGTTGGAAAATGCTGAAAAGGTAATGAACTCGGCCAGACACAATATGGAAAGATTACAAATTTAAGAAGAGCTTGCTCAAACAAAATCCAAGGCTGCTGTCTTTCAAATTGAAGAGTTAGTAGAAGGTGACGTCGTAACAAATTTGGGAAGTAGTAAAGAAAATTCTGAAGAAATCTCATTAATCTGTAAATGTAGAACATCGTTAGCAGAAAATCAATCAGCAGAGGGTTATTCAACGGTAGAAAGGATTGATAATACACGAAGTGATGAAAATAAAAATAAACAACACACTGATCATCACGGCTACGATATTACTCGCAGTGATTATGAAAACCGTAAAGCTTGTTTTCCTATCCAGTGTCAAAATGTTGCATTCGTTTACAACCGTACCAATTTGCCGAATGTTGATAGAATGACGAACCTTTTTAACGATTTAACTAAGCATCAACTGTCTATGAGTCCTGTAAATGGCAATGATCAGCATAACATCATCGAAGCACAATCGGTAGATTTAGATGGTAGACATGCTGATAAAATTAATATCAATAATGAATTATATGAAAATGGAGACCAGCAATTTCAACCTAATAATGACTTACTATGCAAGCTGCTTTTACAACAAAGTGCCCCAGAAATAGAAATCGACATTTTGAATGGAAACACTTTAGGGTATCTACTTTATAGCTACATTTGAAGAAGTAGTTGAAAAGAAAATTCCAGATCAGATGGATAAGCTAACACGTTTAATAAAGTATACAAAGAATGAAGAAAAAGACCTCAACGAATAAAACGAATAAGTTACGATAAATTCAAAGAGTTACTGAGAAGTAGATACCGTGATCCATTTCGGATTGTTAATGCGTACAGAAAAGAGTTACGAGATTGGCCGACACTAAAAGCTGGTGATGCAGAAGCAATCCGGAAATTCTACAAATTTTTGGTAAACTGCCCTAGCGGTCTGGCATTTGGTCGAATTAAAGGAGAGTCTCTGTCTACGAATTCTACAATCAAACTTACATCTGTCATTGCAGGACAGGTGGAATAGAAAAGTACTCTATCTAAGACTCTACAAATTTGAAGAAGCAACATTTACCAACTTTGTCAAATTCATTGAAGATGAAACTACGTTGGTAAATGATCCTCTTTATTCAAGGGAAGCCTTAAGTGAATTGAAAGGCCGCATCAAAGAACCTCTACCTGTAAAAAATATTAAATCTAACTGGATCGACTTTCGAGATCAAAAGAAAGAAAAGGAGAATAAACAAGAACCTGAAAAATATTTGTTTTGCGACAAACCAAACACTCTTAAAGATTGTAGGTTTATATTAAAAAAACAAAATGGTTGAAACGAATAAGTTTCTAATTGAGAAACGATTATGCTTTTGATGCTTGAAATCGATTTCAAGATTTCGTAATAATCGAAATTGTAAATACCGATTAATTTGTTCTCTATGAAGTAAAAAGCACCCCAACCATGCTACATGGATATACTCTCTGAAAAAAGGAAGATAAGCAAGGCGACAAGGAAGAAAAATCGAATGCAGAGGATCCAGAAAAAGTCAAAAATGCTTGCACAGTTTCCAAGGATATGTCATGCAGTGCAGTTAACACATTTCCTGGTGTGATCAGCATGTCGATAGTTTCTGTTGTCGTTTCTCACTCCGAATCCAAAGAGAAAACTAAAGTTTACGCGATGTTAGATAATTGCAGTCAAGGTAAAATTTATTACAGAAGAGGTTAAGGAAAAGTTAAATTTGAAAGGAAAGCAAGCAGACATCGTAATAAAGACCTTGACTGGAGAAGAGCACGAACAGTCAAACATTATTGAAGGACTTATTGTCTCATCGATTTCCTCTGATGATAATGTCAATCTTTCTGAAACCTATACTAGGAGGAGTCTACCAGTAGATAGATCAGAAATTCTTACGCCAAGCAAAATAAGCCATTGGAATCATCTAAATGACATGAATCATTTCTTCGAAGAAGAGGATAGCCAAGCTCCCGTTGGTTTATTGATAGGTGCAAATCGCCCAAAAGCGCTTGAACTTATTCAACTTGTTTCAAGTAAGAATGAAGGACCATATGCATATAGAACGAAAATAATAATGATTTTTAAAATAATTGGGATATTGCCACCTGTTAAAAGGACATTCTATTTTCGCAAAAATTAACACTTCAATTAAAATATGCTGACGTCATCAGAAAAATAATGACGTCGTTTTGTTCAGAAGGTGATAGAGACTAATTGTGCAAAGTTTCATCATCATACAGGAATCCGCCGCCCTCCCCAAGGGATGAGGAGCCCTAAACAGCCCAGGGCTAATAGGGTTAAAAGAAATTTAGATTGGGACGATATTCTACCAGATAATTAACGACCGTTGTGGATCACCAATTTCGAAATGATTAAAGAATTGAAAAATCTTCGTTTCAAAAGAGCCGTTATACCTGATGATGCTATCTCAGTCGAAGTCAGCAGATTAGATTTTGGTGATACAAGTATGTCAATGGCCTGCACAGCTATATATGCACCTTTTGAAAGAAAGAACGGAAAGAATTCATCTCAACTTGTATTTTCAAGATCGAAAATAATTCCTGATGGAACATCACAACCAAGAGCAGAGCTTATCGCTGCACTACTCAACGCTCACACTGGCGAAATAGTCAAAAGATAATTTGGAGGCTACCATAAAGAACATATCAAACTTTCAGACAGTCAAATTGTTTTATACTGGCTTCAAAATCATGAAAAACCTTTAAAGCAATGGACCAGAAATAGAGTGTTGGAGATTTTACGTTTCATATCTATAAACAATTGGTATTATGTAGACTGGCGAGCGGATTCTGCTCCCCCTCCCGAACTTTCTTTGATAACTTTTCAGGAGCATGTTTGTAAATATTGATTTAGACGTTTTTGGCTATTACTCAAAACCACCCAAAATTCATGACGTCAGCTTGTTTGTATTAACGTCAGTTATAACTGTGCCAAGTTTGATATTGTGGTGATTAATATTTTAGGAGTTACATGAAAGAGGGGATCTGAGAACAAATAATAGGTTGTGCCATTCTATCAGTCTGAGATGTTTCGTATTAAAACTGTATCATTTCTTACCTTAACTTAAAACAGAAACTGGTCATGCAGCTTTTTTTAACATACACCACACAAAAATCTTCTACAGATGAAACAACGTAAAAAAATACCCTTTCATGTTAATGCTAAATACTACTCAAATAACGACTGAATGTCTAAATTAGATTTTTTTTAATTCATTGGATGATATCCAACAGAAAGGCATTTTGTCTTAATGTACGTCATTGTTATCCAAACAACTACTTTTGTGCAAAGAAAACCAATTTAAATACCACAAATTGCAGTAATTAAACATAATTTAATAGTTTTTTTATTGATTTAAATAAAGGAATCTAGTTAATTTTGGATGACGAATTAATACAAGTGGCGGATCCAGTCCTACTCAGAGCACACACGATGGAGAGCTAAACGTTTAAATTCTTAATAGCTGTTGTATGATGATGCTTCTTTAGACATCCATCATCATACAAAAGCAATTCAAATGTAATGACTGTGGTTTTCACTTATACTGCTGTGACTAGTTAAAACCATGTTCTGAGTGAGCCTCTGATTACAAATACTCGCTATCATAACTGGTATTTCTTTAACTCAGTATACATGCAATTATATCAGTTCAGCTAGGCACAATTACGGATAAATATTGTGAACACGGGTGGTCCAAAACTAACGTCTGGAGAACCGCCTGTTTAACCCTATTAAACCTGGGCTGTTTTGGCCTTCGTATGGATGGATGGGTGGGGGTCAATTTGGCTGACGGTTAGATTATTCTGTATATCTTTAGAACCATTCATTCTTATGCACCTAGATTTGGTACAGATGATCATTGTCCTCTCTGCAATACATACTATCGTTTATGACGTCATGATGACATCATTATTTCTTGTTATGACGTTATCATTTAGTCATGTTGACTCAAAAATTGATCTTTATGTATCTATTTATAGATCAAATATTGTCGGTGTGGATTAAGTTTTTTTGAAACTTCTAAATATATTCTATATCTAAAAGCACTTATATGCCCAAATATGGTCGTTTTAAAAATGTTACTAATGTTAGGAGAATTTGTTAATTCATCAAACATGAGAGCAAATTTCGCTGAAATTTTTGGATAAACTTAGGGATATTATCGTTGGCAATAAACATATAATTTAATGTTTTTGTGTATTTTATGTGTAAATATGTCTCTTTATATCTCTGAATAGTAATATGTGTCTCTATATATCTCTAAACAATGCAATTCGGCACATTTCACTCCTCAATAAATCTGGTATGTAAAATCAAATATCTGGTCTGTAAATTAGCATTTCTAGACTGTAAATTACTATATAATGGCTGGAAGTCGAATTAGCGTCAATAAAGTCTCAATAGTCAGAATTATCAACTATATTAATTAAATGACAAGAAAGGTAATCAAAAGTCAGTTTTTAAAATTCTTACGCCCTGGTCACAAGATGCTGACACCTGGGAAAATAGGGCGTAACAAAGATTTTTTGTTGTTGAGGTTTTCCGAAAACTAACCAAATTTCAGGAAAAGTCACATAATATCAGCTAAATTGCACCAACCAATAAAAAGTTATTAGAAATCGAAATCGCCGTGGGGCAATTTGACCCCTCCCCCCCCTTCTCCAATTTGGGAATAGGGTTAGGGTTAATGTTTTTAATGATCTAAAAGACGTTTTTCTTTCAGTTTGCTAATAACCTTGCATGATCATAGTAGGTAGACTTCAACCAGGCTTTGACGCACCTTAACGTCATAAACTCGATTTCCAAGCATTATCCAGCTATTAAGCCAAAGCTGGCATTAGACCAAATTAGTTTTACTTCAAAATTACAAGACGTGTGACGAAGTTTGATACTCGGAACTTTAATCGTTCAAATTTGACACTGTGTCAACTAAAGTGAAATTAATTCCATGAAAACCAAGAAAAATTCAATCTGTCAATAATTTTTAGGGATTGTATTTTGTAGAGCATATTGCGAAAAGAAGCTAACAAGTATAAATGCCAACGACATGTATTAAAAATCATATCATATCATATTATATCATTTACTGTTTT
>JAUCNQ010095558.1:0-12101 GCA_032352715.1 Bougainvillia muscus | reverse complement strand
AAGGACACTTCTGTAGGAATTTTTCAAATATTTACCAAACACATAATTTGAAGAACACGTACAGATGGCTGCTTCCGCATATAACTTTGTATAATTCTGCGATGAAAATGGTACGAATTTAGATACAGAATTTTGTGGATGGCCCCTTAACGATCCCTAAGAGCAAAAAACAAGAAGAAATAACAACAGGGTTAAGGTTGAAGGTAACGAGGGCAGGAATGGGAAGTGGTCAGAGGGAAAGAGGTAGGGAGGGTGATTATGGTTATATCCTACTTGGTAGAGAACGGATGTCTGGGTCCGATCCATATCGAGGGGAGAAATCATCAAGTTCAGCATAGGATAGTTCAAGATCATCATCGTCTGCAATAAAAATAAAAGTAACCTCTAATTCTAATCTAGAATACGAGGGAAGCGTCTGATCAGCTCAATGAGGGCAATATTTATGTAATAAATTAAAGTAATTTATTTTTTACATAAAAAGGGCACTTGTACTACTACTTGTACTACTAATAATTCAAGAGATAGCGTCAGAATGGCTTAAGCTTAAAATACCTGGGTTAGTCCCTGGTAACCCTGGACCCAGTTGTTCGAAACGTGGACTAAATATGGGTTTGCTTTATCTGGCACTAAATCTAACTTTAACCAATCAGAATTGATTAGAAATCAATTCTGATTTGTTAAAATCAGGTTTAATACTGGATTAAGCTAATTAGAGTTTAATTCGCAATCGAACAACTGGAACGTGATAAATGGATCAAATACATGAATAAAAAATGATGCTGAAAGAAAAAGGTTGTTAATAGATGTTATTATTAAAACACAATCAAGAGTAAAATATTATTCTTGAGTCTTTTACATCCAAATGCACTGAGTATTAGTCAAGCTACCAGGTTTCTTGCCAGCCTACTATAAATTCTCACGTATGTAAGGAAAAACGAAAATTTAATCTGGATAGTGAAGAAATGTTATATGGTTTTAGTTTAATTAGGGACCGTCCACAAAGTTCGTACTGTAATACGAACCATTTTCATCACAGAAGGGGTGTTTTTGTGCATACCAGGTATACACAAAAACACTCCTTCTGTATGAAAATTGATACGAGTTTCTACACGAATTTTGTGGACGGTTCCTTAATTTGTTCCATTATACTGGTTAACTATTGTTTTTATTGTAACTTTAAGAGCATCTTTACACAGGTTTTACAACTGATATAAATGTTTTGTATAGTTCACGCAAGAGACCGTTCACAAAATTCGTATCGAAATTAGTATCAATCTGCATACAGAAAGAGTGTTTTGGTGTATAAAACTCTCCTTCTGTGATGAAAATGATTCGTATTACGTTAGGAATTTTGTGGACGTTCACGTAACCAGGTTCGTTAATGATTCTGATGCTTCAATATATCATGTTGCAGGCTGAGAACCTGTCTCAAAAATTCGCTTTTTCCAACAATTTTCACCACAGAAGTCTTTGTGCATACTAAGTATGCACAAAGACACTCCACCTGTATGAAAATTGATATGAGATTAGATACAAAAAATTCACTTTAATTCGTTTCACAATTGGATTTATTTTCATCTCAGATGTAGTGTCAAAGCAAAGCATGCACAAAGACATTTCTTCAGAATGAAGATAGATAGGAATGAAGCAAATTTATGAAGAAATGTTTTGAGAAGTGCTGATTAAATACATAGTTTTATTGTTGTTACAAAGAAGTGCAGTTTATTCTGTTAATATAAAACAAATATAAGCTCTGTATTTAACAATTTCCTCTGTTCCTCTATGAGGAAAAGGAACAAAGCGTTTTGTACACTTTCGACCTAAACTTCGTTTTATAAATCGTTTCAGCGCGTAAATAAATCTTAGAAACATTAAAGAAAGTTAGCGACAAAATCTAAAAAGAAATGTTAAAAATAAAAACGAGGGTGCATTTATTGGGAGTATCATGAGATGTCTAATTTTCGAGTTAAAAAGTTGGAGTTAAAAAAAGCTAGAGTTGTGACGTCACAAATGTTCAATTTTAACGTCACAGCAGAAAAACCTAACTCGAAGAAATTTGCGACATTAATTTTTTCGAGTTACTAACCGGAAAGAATTAATGTCGAAAATTTCATTGAGTTAAGCATTAGCTTACCGCAAATCCGCGAGTTGGTTAAATTGAATTTTAAATCTAGCCTACCTCTAAATTCTCGAAGTAAATCACTAGCCTATCCGAAATTCTAGAGTTATTCCAAAATGTTTATAGCAAGAGGTTGCATATGGCTTCTGTGAATTCATGTCCTGTTATAACAATGGTTTTTATTGAAGAAACAAAAAGACATTCAAAAGGTAAGTAGTTTCTATTGAATGAAGACGCCAGCCACTTCGAGCACATTACGAAATTTTAACTAATAGACTCATCCCTACAGTAAAAATTTCATATCGTATAGACTAGCAAACCTTCTTCACTAACACCGAGGAATCGAGTAAAAATTGTTATGAGGCGTGAAAAAGTAATGGTGGGAGAAAAGCCTATTATTATCTGCACACTTCTGTAGTTTTGTTCTCCCCCGTTTGGTTTTAGGATGACTAGAAACGGTAATGCTTTAATTGTCTCGCTTAGCACTAACATAGAACATGACAACAAAGTTTTTGCTGTCATGCACAAATTTTAACTAATAGACTAATCCCTACAGTAAAAATTTCATATCGTATAGACTAGCAAACCTTCTTTCACCTGTGTGCCAAATTTCCAAATCTAACTCATATAGGAAGTATGATTTCAAGAAATTGCGGATTGCGTCATCATAACGCCATATATTGTATGTTGGTTATGTGTAATTGACTGCTGTCATTATGTTTTACCTAACTGCCAAGTTTCTAAATCTAACTCTTATGGGAAGTATGATATCTAGAAATTGCTGATAACGTCATGTGCAATTGACAATTTTATCCGACAAAAAAATGTGAAAAAGTCCGAAAAAATTATCATTTAAAATTAACCAACAGTTCAACTCGAAAATGTGCGGTAGGTAAAGACATTGAAAAGGTAGGACACACAACTGTGTGAAATATATTGTTCATAGCTCGCCTCAGCACACAGAAGGCGCATTATTAAGTTTAAAGGGAACGTCTTGCATGTCAATCTAGTAGTTTGAAATATTTCCCGCTCAAGCAACTATCTTTGTTTAAATTTTAAATTTGATTGGTTTGTTTATTTTTATTGACCAATGAAAATACATTTAAAAACATCAGCACAGCTGCCTGCTCTTGATTTGGAAACTTAATAAAAAAGTTAAAGATATTGTTGAAAAATGTAAATAAAATCCGTTCCCTAGAAATAAAGCCATATTATCTGCAATCTTAATGCCTTGAACCTGAAATTTCTCGAGAACTCTCCTAAGATATAGATGAAATCATGATATTTCAGGCATTTTAATGCGCCTCTAAGGCATGGAATAACGACGGCATTTTCGCCTTAATTAAGCTCTTTTCAAGAGTCAAAAACCATGGTCTCATCAAAACAACACGTTTCATCAGAAGAAAAATAAGTTTAAATTTTTTTTCGTAATTATCTTATCTATTTTTAAGAGAAAAGTCGTGAGAGAGGTTTGAATGAGGTTTGAATGAGTTCTCCCCGTACCGCAGAGACGACCGAGAATACAGAAGGCAAGCGAGGCGCACTATATGATCAAAGCAACGCTGACACAAAAAGAAAATTGAATAGATTTCAAAAGGCAAATAAATGAGTTGTATGTCCTTCCTTTTCAACGTCCTTGCGGTAGGCTAGTGATTTTAACTCGAGAATTTGGAGTAGGCTAGAAATTGCTGGAAATCTAAAATTCAAAATATAACCAACTCAAGGATTTTAATTTTTTCGAGTTACTAACTCGACTGCTGTGACGTCAAAGTCGGATACACAACTCGAAACCTTTTAACTCCAAGATTAGACATCCCGCGTATCATTTATATAAAATTTAAAAGGATTTAGTAAAATCTTTATGTTATAAGGGACCATCCATAAATTTGTATGCGAAATCGATTTTCATTAAGTAGAAGTGTTTTTGTGAATACCTTGTATGCACAAAAACACTTCATCTGAGATGAAAATGGTACGAATGCTCATACAATAATTGTGGACGGTCCCTAACTTACTTGTTAAATTACTCATTGAATATGAATGGCGTTTAGCTGTAAATAATAACAATTAATAAATTTATTATAAAATCATTTCCACTATTGACAGTATAAAAGCAGTGTAAACAAAATGGTCACACATCCTTGAATAATCTTTTCTTGGTCTAAAGTACCCTAAATTGCCTATCCTCACTCCTTCAACAATATTTTCTCTTTTTAGATATCTTTAGCAATAACTGCTTGATATTACATCAAAAATTAATGCTCACCTTTTTAGGAGCCCTGCAAATATATCATATGGGAAATCGTAATGATACTTCTTCCGAAATGAAAATGGTACGATTAACCATGTGAAATTTGTGGATGCCCTTTGGTAATGGTAATGGACCAGTCTAAATATTACCGAGTGGTGGATCAAGCCAGAAGTTTTAATTCTTAATAGCTTTCTGTATGATGATGGATCTTTAGAGATCCTGCTGTGCTGTGATATATCAATTAGGCATTATTAAGGTATTATTAAGGTATTAAGTTAAAGAAGGTATTAAGTTAAAGAAGTTAATAATTTCGTAATTGTACATTTTCATGATAGAAGTTAAGTGTTAAGTGCGTGTGTGTGTAGACAATTTTTTAAATGGAAATTGACACCGTGTTCATATTAAAAGAAATGTTGTTTTTACATCTTATGCACAATAAGAAATTTGTGAGCGGTTTTTAACTTCGAAGAACATTTTGAGTGGCTGATTCAGCCCTAGTAAGAGCAACACGATGGAAAACTAAACGTTTTAATTCTTAATAGTTTTCTGTATGGTGATGGTTCTGTAGAGACCATCATTATACATAAAGCAATTAAAAATTAATGACTTCGAATCTCTGCCTATTTTTTTTTATTGCTGTGACTAAGTAAAAGCATGTTATGAATCCGCATCTGATTATATGCCACCTCGCTACAACAAGCTCATCTTTTTGCGTAAAATAAACATTAGTAATACCTTCATTGTAATCCCAATCCAAGCTGTTTAGGCTGGCACCACTGCCTCGCCTAGAATGTTTAGAAACACGTCTGTGTTCTTGACTTTCTCGCCTATTTGCTGAAATACTGTTTCTACCTAAAATGGTATGCAAAAGAAAATCACTGTACATTCATTGGTTCACTGAGTTATCGAGACAAGCAACAAAAGTTCCTCATAATCTTTTAATCTCGTGCATTGGAACTATTATTAGCATAATACAGAATAAAAAATCATACATAGCACTGTGCAACAGTGTCGGCCACAAAAATTTGTGTGGCAACTCGTATCTGTTTTCATTCAAAAGGAGTGTTTTTGTATAAACTTAGTATGCAAGGCACGCTTCTTCTGAGAATATGGCACGATTAATGATACGAATGTTGTGGTCTAAGTCAACTCAAAGAGCATAACAGAAGGCCTTAACAATGAAAACAGAGGGCTAAAATATCCATATTTTACCTTGCAACCCCATACATTTCCTATTAAATGTTTCATTTAGTTTAAATGTTTTGTTAATTCGGTGCATTTATAACTATCTTGATATTTCCTAAGGGACCTTACACAATATTGGTATGGACATGGGTACCAATTTTCATACAGAAGGATTGTTTTTGTGCATACTTAGTACGAACAAAAACGCTTCTTCTGTGATGAAAATGGTTCATATCACGATACGAATTTTGTGGACGGTCCCTTAGGGTTTGCCTCAAAAATCCACTTCAACTTTGTTTCACAACTCGTTTTATTTTTACCTCAGATGAAGTGGCATTGTGCATGCAAAATGTGCACAAAGACACTTCTTCTGGATGAATATTGATGGGAATAAAGGGATTTTATAAAGCAAAGTCTTAAGATAGTTCCTTGTCCATATCAAACCTTTTCTTTTTTCTATAGCAATTACATCCAATTTTGCAGACAGAGATCCACGAACTCTCATTAGTTCAGGAGTTGAGACATCTTCTTTTAGCCATTTCTCAGGACTTCTGATTTGACTAGGTGTCTGCATCTTTTTTGGTGATTCATACAACCTATATACAAATTTACACAAAGGAAATAATTGTACTGTATGTTGGATCAATAACACTATTCGCTTAAATTCGCTTCACAAATCGTTTCATTTTCATCTCAGATGAAGTGTTATTGTGCATACACAGTATGCACATTAACACTCCATCTGAATTGGGAATTGACAGGAATGAAGCGAATTTACAACGCAAATTTTTGAGACGCTCCCTTATTCTGAATGAAAATTTATAGGATTTCCTGTACCAATTTTGTAGACGATCCATAAGAAATAAACAGTTATGGACAATCCATAAAATTTGTCGCCATCTCAAATGGTACAATTTTCATCCCGTGTCTTTGTGTGTCTTGGCATCATATGGAGAATAAACTTTTTACATCGCCAAAAAACTGTTAGAAAGGGCTTTTCATATTTAAGAGAGAGATATATGAATTCGTGCATAAATTATATGAACAACATAAATGGAAAAACAACAAGGATTTGTCTTTGTAACAATTTTAAACAATAACCTACCAGCTATCCTCAGAATCGATATCAGTATCCATTTCAAACTCTGGTACTGGTCCCACATTTTCCAGAGAATACCGATCATTATTATTAGTATTGTCATCACCAGTTATTGGTAAGTGTCCATTAGTTTGATGAAGAAAAGCATTTTCTTCTTTCCTTGGAGAGGGAGGAAGGTCATTTGTGACTTCAATTTCATGAACAAGATCATGTAGTTTTTTTATACTGTCTCTTTGTCCAATGATACGATGAGAATTATCCCCATTTTGATGGATAGTAGCAGAATCATCTACATCCATTGGGATTGACAAATTTTAACCCATCCAATAACATATATGCACTTCCAAAAAGGCTTTTGTGTAGTTAAATATTTTTTTGTGATTCGTCAACCATCAGACTAAATGAAATAGTTTACAATAAACAGGCATCAGACGCTGCCCCTTCCCTTCTTAACTGCGAAGTCATGAGAAGAACGCATAACCCTACTCAGTTTAGGGATGCACATGCAAATATACAATTTGTACAAATTATTTTTATTGCGAAGCACAGTAGTTGTGAAGTAGGTAGGTAGAAACTTAGTTAATTTTGTAGTGTTGAAATGCTTTTTGAAGCACTGACACTGAAAAGAATCACAAAGGGTTTCTCTCATATAATATTTTTCTTTTCTGAAAATATGACGTAACTATACAGGAGAGGGGGCAAGTTGAACTTTTGCACTCTCACATTTCCAGCCATATCAAATTAGCGGGAATGGAGAAGGAAGCACACGCCTTGTAATTCTTGATCGCTGTTTAATTTTCCTGAACTTTATACAAATAAATTGGATTCCTACAGCATAAACAGGCCAAGAGAAGAAGTATTCTGAGAAAGGTGTATACATTTTCTTGATCCTACGACATCTGAGAAGCAGCGTTGTTGTAAAAAAGCAATTTGTTTACACAGTAAACATGTGCGGTGCTGCAGGAGAATGTCCAAAAATGCTGTTTTTTGATTCACTGGTTAATACTTCGATAAACTGCCATCATCATACACCAATTAGACTTCTTATTATGTCAGGCTTTTTTTTATTATTTTACAAACTGACCGGACAATATGATCAGCATTTAAGAAATTATGACGGTCAAATGTTACATACTGGTGTTCAATAACCGTTGACCGACCGCTATTTCGATATACATTAAAACACAAAAGACTATATGTATTCCAGTAGATGTATTAGATCATAACATATTATGGTCCATATTAAATATTTTTAAAGGATGACACAACGGGCGAAGTTCTGGCAGAATGCAGGTTTCCATACGGCAAGATTTTCATACGCTTAATGTCATTCTGACGCCAGCGCTTTGACTCACCCATACCTTCCTATTAGCGTCATTGCTCAAAATTTCCCAAAATCGATAAAATGGCTAAAAAATTAAAGAAAATTAGGTCTCATGATGGGGTCTGTTTGTCTGGGAGTTTGTGATGGGTAGAAGGCGATCGCGATCGCGCACGCGCACCTACCCCTCACCTAAACAGCCACGTAGAAGCGTTTTTTATTGCTCACCTATATGGTCAAAGTAACCTGGATGTTCTGTAATAACCTTGTAAAAATCTGCGCTCATTTGCTGTAAAATCACTGCTTTTAAGTTGTGTAAACTGCAGCTATATAATTTCATTGAAATAATCGTTAGCACTGCCTATTTTTTGTTGCTTTATTTGATGTTCTTATTTTACCTTTACCCTATTTGGGCCTGGCTTTTTTGGTCTCAAAAAATCCGGCGGGGGGGGGAAGTACAAAGTACCACACCTCCAGAATATGTGTTAATGTTATGCTAACGTCATTAAACTTGGCACAGTGGTACAACATCATAAGCCCGACAACTTTACGTTGCCGTTTTAATTATGATGTGATTGTTTCGGCGATGGCGACATAGTTTGAGTTTTCCCACTGAATTTCGATGGTTTTCCCAAATTATCCCAAAGGATCAAACAGAAGCACTGAGCAGGTAAATTGTCCCTGTTTGCCATGAGAGAGGTGTCATACATTGAAAAATAATCTTCTTGAGTCTTTATTGGTCGATTAAAAATGAGTTTAAAAATAATTATTTGAGGATACTTAATGGGATAATATTTTCAGAGGGCGACTGGGCGCTAAAGGGCGCAACTATTTCGAGATTTTTTTGTCCCATTGTGTTGCCAATAAATAAATATTATAAGTCACCCAAGGGCGTCTCTTAACATTGTATAGAACAAAAGTTATAAGCAAAAGTTCACGGTTGTGGTACTTTGTACCCCCGGCCCAAATAGGGTTAAGACAATTAGGCGCTTGAAAAGAGCACCTCAGACTTCTAAGGTGCACATTTTTTCAAGCATCTGCAATTAACTCACAGCAAGGCCTGTACATGGAGATTTCTTTTGATGTTGAGAATAGACTCTTCCAGAAAAAGCTGGTCACACTTTCCGCTTAAGAGACTTTTTGGCGCATGAAGTTGTTCCAGCTGCAGCCACAGGCATTTTCCCAGGTCAGTTACACAAAGGCACTACAGGCTAAGGTTCGGAATATTTGGTAGAAATGAGGGGTCAAAGTTGCATATTTAAACTGCAGTGATTCTGGGGTCACCACTTTGGCACCCCATTGCGGAAACCTTAGACTTCAGCAGCTAGTAAACTAGCCTTTTTATGAAAGCCTTTCGGGTCTATTTTCTAAAATTAAAGGTCCTTGCATGAAAACAAGTCACAACTCTTCACAAAGGCAGTCAAAAATCAGTTTTGTTCATTTTGACCAAATTCCGTTTTTACCCCTTTGCTTTGAGGTTCCATATCTGCAAAGATACTGAGTATCATGAAATCAAACTTTGTCAATCTTCACTATATACCTTAAGGTCCAAAATAACATCATAATTTAAACAAAATCCAGTCAAATTTGCCTCGTTTGCCTAATTTTCAGACTCAATAAGCTACCGAAAGATGAGAAAATGTTATTTATTTGCAGATATTAATCTAAATGGTCTTCTAAATTCTTTGAAACACTTAAATTTTTCTTTTTCTCTGTAAAAATTGATAATGATGAAAAATCTAAGCCAGTTTTGTTCATTTTACAAGAAGTTTTAAGGATTTAAAGTTTTCACAAATCTAAGACTAGTGACGTATCATTTCTTTGTTAATCATTCAATATATATAGACTCAGGAAGATTATTTTTTTGAATGTATTAGTCCTATCGCATGTCAAATAGTAATAATATACCTGCTCAGTGTTGCCGTTCGCTGCATGGGCGTTGATTTGATGAATATAGCAAAATCCGGTAAAATGGCAAATTATGACGTCACCGACGACATGACGTCAAAATGTAGGACTTATGATGTTGTACCACTGTGCCAAGTTTCATGATGTAATCATTACATTAACACATGTTTTAGAGGTAAATTTTTTATAAATTTTTAGAAAGTTTAACTTATACAGATGTGTTCAGCACATCAAAACGATCATTGATTAAAGTTGTTAGTTTCCCCTCCATTCCCCTATAATAATTTTTTTTACAGATCCAAATAATCTTAAGCCATTCTAAAGTTACGGCATTTTTAGTAACCCTATGTATAAATTCCTCTTGTTTTCAGCCTCATTTCCACCTTGGAACAGCTGTACCGGGGTATTCACCATTACGCTGTACTCCTTGTTGGTGATGGACTCGCATTTAGTATGAGCCCATTGATCACAATCATCGCAAAGTAGAGCTTTTTGCCTTACTAGTACTGCTTTTTAGGCAGGAAGAACATGGATACCTCACACAGGTTCAGGGTTCAGACAAACATCTCCAGATAGTTAGTCTAGTATGCTAAGCTCACTTTTTTTCCTAGAAGTAAGAGGGAGAAGAGGAGGGGAGGGAAAAGAAACGAATGGGGAGGAAGAAAAGGGAAAAAAGAGAGCTTGGGAGAAATTTCTTAATTATTCATTTTATTATGTCAATAAGATAAAAATAATGTACAACGCAATGCTTCTCATGAATAATTAATTAGATAACTTATAAAACCAGACAGTAGACACAAAATCAGTATAATATTATTCAAATTATGCAATGACAAACAGTCAGGGTAAACACCTAGTTAGGTGAATTCGCTAAAATAGGCGAATCGCTTATTTAGGCGATTATTGTTCGTCTAATTAAGCGATCACTCGCCTTATTAGACAAATGTAAAAAGATTTTCACTCGTAACGGCAGCAAAGACAAAGTTGAGCGCTGCATATAACTCAGATGTCTTGTCAACTATAAAACAAAAAATCGTACATAGGGATAATTCCAGAGAGTTTCTACCACTGTTATTCGGTAGTAGGAACTCAATCTTTAATTCAGTTTTTAAACTGAATCTTCTGTTCATTTTTGTTGTTGTTGTTGTTGTTTTACCAGCTTGCAGCTCACTTAATGGTCAAACCATCATATCTAACCAATATTTCTAGACTGTCACTCACATGACTTCTAGGCTTTTCTTGATCCCTACTACGATGATGAGAATCTTTTACCCTATCTTGATGATCTCTTTTTCTTTCCTGAGAATCCTCGGCCGGGGTGCTCTACTGTTTAAACCAGGTCTAAACTCAATCTTGAAGGACAAAAACAGTGGTAGACCAATTCTCTGGAATTATCCCTGGGTTATAACTTCGCTATGTATGAACCAAATCGGTAGATTTTTTGTTTTGGAAGTTGACAAAGACATCTGAGTTATACGCCTTTTTGTCGTTTTTTGTGTCGCCTTTTCCGACGCCTTTTTAAGCGATTGTACAATTCGTTTTTGTTTTCAGTTTTTTAATTTTTCAATGTCGGCAATCTTACGTGTTCAAACTGACATACTTAAATTTTTATAATACCGCCGCTACACTTTAATTTAGTGAGTGTGTGCGGCGCGGGGTTATCTGCGGGTCTATCTACTGCGGGACCATCTACTATACTAAATTGCCGACAAGTAAAAACGAAAACGAAACGAACTATGAAATCACAATGCACGTGCAAGCAAGGAAGTAAGGAAGTTCCTTTTCTTCCTGCGATATTATGAGTTTCATATTTTGTAATTTTATCCTGACATGACGTGGGGTTTTAAAAGAACTTTTATGAACTTCAAAAAATGCAAAATCGATTTACTTACCTACTTACTGTCAACGCCAAATTAGGCAGGTATGGTATATTTAAATATCTCATGAATGCACAAGCAAGATTTCTTTAAATTCACTCGGATGGTGCCTGGTCAGGTATACTGCAAGAAAATAGCCCCTATTCTGCGCGATTCTCCCCAAGGTAGGAGAGACTCTGCTTTTAAATGCGTAATCGCCAAATACACGATTTCTGAGTGGGCACAGCCATAATAAATTTCCCGTAAAATACCCAAAAGTGGTGCAAACGGTGTTGTGTCACCACTATTGCTATCCTAAATCCGATTACCAAGGGCAAAACATGTCTACTTTGCTATTAACT
>JAUCNQ010095557.1:0-20528 GCA_032352715.1 Bougainvillia muscus | reverse complement strand
TCTTTCTTTATAACGCCTGATGATCCGAAAGGTGAAACACAGTGTAGCGTACAAAATCTAACCGTTTGGTTGAAAAACATAGATCGCTTGAGAAAGCTTTTGCAGTGAAACGTTGCAAACTTCTTAATGAAAGAGTGAGATTTTAAACGGAAGATTTTGGAATTCTTTCTCCCTTGTTTCAATAATGTATATGTTTTTCTGAGTGGAGTTCCAGCTTGGCATCCGTATGGATCTTCTTCATACTTGGTTGGTTATGATATTTCTACCATTTCAATAAGTATATATATATTTTTTGAATATCATTCCTGTGTATCAAAGCAATCATAAAGAATGTTACCGATCCCAAGCGACGTTTTAAATCGTAATTCTACAACTCTCCTTAACATCGAGAAAAAACTATGCAATAACATCCTGCATAAAGATTTATTACAACAGTACAAAAAATGCAACAAACATCCAAAAGGTTTTAACGTCAAGTTCAACCTTTCTCTTTATATCGACGATTAGAAATTAAAATAAACATAGGTATATCACATCGTTATTATATAATGGAAGAGTTTTTGTTTATGTGCTTTTTCAGTGACACTTCTGCCTTCTGCATTCATTTATACCAAGTTGCTAGGGACATGTATGTCACAGGCCATCAGCTATATATTTAACATCAAAAAACATTTGAAATGAAACCAGGAGATGCCAGGAGAAGACTATCATACGTCAGAGGCAGGCTGGTTTTCGACTCAATACATACATACTTCTCATGCTAGTATATATAGCTAGATGGAGCGCTGGAGGGTTGCGACACACCATACAGATAGCGCTATCTGACAACCTTTTTTGAATGCTATTCTGAGAAGAACTGTAGCTACTTTATATAGTATCTTTCACAAGAAGCCAGCTATATAAAAGGATAATCTGTATCTATAGATTAATGTTACTTATCCGGTTTTCTACTGCGATTCTTGTCTTCTTTATGCCGTCCTTTATGGTGAATCTATAACTTTTGCGTGAAATTTGTTTGAAGTATTTAGCTATTTAACATCATTTTCCTGTGGATGGGTTAATCCTTCAGACAGGAGGTTTAATTATTACAATGTAAGAAACATACCGGAATAAAATACTTTGCCGACGTCACCAAATTTGATCGAGACTCCTGACTATTTAGTTTGTTTTCGCTATCCTTCACTGATCTGATCAAATCTTTGGCCGGATGAGAAATTAAACCCTAAAGATTAATAAATTAAAATTAAACTTTTATTAACCCTACCAAGACCGGGGTGTATGTATGTGTGTGTGATCGCATGAATGAAATTAGTTGCAAGTTTGGGGAATTGTATACTTTGTCCCTAAAAAATAACAGATATGTTGATCCATTAGGTAATCCATTTTATATTTGTGTTCAGTTAGGCTAGATTGACCTTGCAGGACAAAATGAAGATAGAGTGCACTTTTGCCACATTTATCTTTTTCCTAGACAAAAAAACTTACAGCAGACGCTATATTGAATTCTTCCTGTGAGTCTGGATCAGCATTGTACTGTTGTGCATGTTTTACAGATGATATGACAAAAGCAGCTGCCTGGACCGCTTTCTTTGCTTTACTGCCCAATCTGATCACTAACGTTTTGTTCAGTCCATTGTTTGTTGC
Organism: Bougainvillia muscus; assembly: GCA_032352715.1. Lineage (NCBI taxonomy): Eukaryota > Metazoa > Cnidaria > Hydrozoa > Anthoathecata > Bougainvilliidae > Bougainvillia > Bougainvillia muscus. The sequence continues at coordinate 18,884 of JAUCNQ010095557.1, read as the reverse complement.
TTGATTCGTCGTTAACCGCAAGGTGATGGCTGATGTTTTTAAATTTTCCTGTTCATCTTCAATGTCAGGGTTCTCTTTAACTCTCTACAAGGGAAACAATTAATATTTAAGCAAAAATTACTACTATTAATATTACCCAAGATTATGGTTATAACAAAGTCAGTGTAATTAATTAAAATGAAACGATTACAGTTGTGGATTTGGAACTTGCTTTACCCTAGTCAAAGCGGTATTACAGAGACTAAGTCACTCAGTCCAACATATCGAATAATGGCTCACTCAGGATATGTCAAGCTTTTTAATTTAACACGAATTAACTGGATCTCTATGCTAGTGCCGGATTTCACCCGAACCGAATGTTTCAGCTGCGTTGCGTTGAGACAACAGATTTGGTGAGTATTCAAAAGTTAAATGTTTTCCTGCTAAACTTTTGTGTTGAACAGAGCGGTCGAAACTGGGGGAGTGAGGGCACTGTAAAAATTTGTAGTAGGTGGATAAATTAGACAGCCTCAGCCTCCCTCACCATAAAATAGATTTAGATGCCTCTGTTTCTGTTGAACGCAACGGAAGTTACAACTTATTTCATGAACTTGTTTACAAATTAGCCATTGGTTTCTTAAGTTACACTTGCTTTTTACAAATTTAGTAAAGGGTAAAGGTAATACTGCGTTTCTTCAAGTCATTCATACATATGGCGGTTTAATAAAAATTAATGCAAATAAAACCCAGATAACCCTAATTCAACCGGGCGGGGAGCACAATGTGCCGCCTTCTCGGTTTTTTTTGTCATAAATTCTGTTCTATTGGTCCAATCTCCCTAAAACTTTGTGACTTTTCCTAAAATTTATCTGGTCACATATTCCACCAAAAAAAAACGGTGTTTCCAACCGGATTTCGGTGTTTGTTGGGTGTATATTTAAATTTTGATGAAAACCGTTATGTTAGATTTTACTCATATTTTACATTGTTTTACATTTCATTAATCAATAATGTATGTTCATGAACTACATTAATTAATTAGTTAACCAATTAATTGATTAATCACACTTTTAGGTGTTTTGTGGAATATGGCGCTCCATTTGAGAGTGCAATTAATCGTAAATTTCACTAGTGAAAACTTTCGAATGCTTGTTGATTTAAATAATCGTGCATAAAGTTTTAAACCAATCAATTTTATTGTCACAAATTACATATAATTCTAAGGTCCCATTTACATTTGCAATGTACATGTAATTTTTTGTGGTTGTTGCTCTGAATGAGATTGATAAAGTAACACAAAATACATCAATATAGCGTGTGATTAGCATGTAATCGCACAGGACAAACTCGTGCAATTAACGATTAATTTGTACTCGTTATTTCTAGACAAAATCTCTTCACCGTACAATTACATATACTAATTATGCACTATTATGCCTATTGTGAGCCAAAATATGGTATTTAGGTATGAAAATAGGCATTTAGGCTGTATATCGTTTTATGTAAGCTTATAGTCGTATTACATATGAAAAGAAAGGAAATTTTATCTGGTATGACATATTTATACATTGATTTAAATATATGCCGCTTCATTCTGGATGAAATAAGAGTCACGTGATAAAAAAATTTGTATCTTGTCTTTCCCCCTATCTAAGAGCTTTTAGAATATCTAATAAAAATACAATTATCATGCTTACAACTTAAAATAATTAGATTTAAAGAACTCATGGTAGTTTCGTAAAACATTTGAAAAATTGATATGTTTAATGACGTCATGCAGAAAAGGAAGACGTAATCAAAGAACTTTTTGTTCAAAATGTTCCTTTTATGATTTCCTACTAGTGTGCCACGTTTCATTGGTATCTGACGTGCATTTCGAGTGTTATACAGGGGGGGGGGGGGGCACAATCAGCCCCCCAAAAAAGCCCGGTTGGAATAGGGTTAATGCTACCGGTCTTCAGAAGGATTTGAAGTGAAGACTTTTGAGATCAGAGTTTTCCTCCTTAATCCTCAACCCTATTCCGTATAGGGCAATGATGCCAATTTTTTCGGACATTTAGTTACGTAAGTATATACACGTTTCCAGAAAAATTTCACAATAATTGGTGTACGTGGTTTTGAGATATAACATTTTTGTCACGTGATTTCGGAAAAGAATTAAATTGTCAATTTTCCTAATTTTTGACTTTTTCAGCATTACCCTAAAGTATCATTGTAATTGTGAAAGATATTTGACCTAATATATATTGCTGAAGCTTTTCTGTCTCATTCTGGTCCTAGAATTGTCCGTAAATTGACCATTATTGTATTTTGCATACCGGAACGGAAAAATTGCACCTGACCTCAAAGATGCTGGTTATTATTAATATCTATGTCCATCTTATAAAATGCGGCAAATAAAAATGAAGGTAAAATATAGCCGTATAATATAGCAAAGCTAAACAGGGGGCAAGCATATTAGCAAAGAAAAATGCGAAGGCAAAAAAGAACTGAATGAAAAGGACAAGCTGCAAACAGCAGACACTGAATATGAACAGACAATATTTTACTCATCTCCGACACCAAATTTACAGGGCTTGTGAGTGAGTGAGTGAGTTTTATGTTTAACGTAGTTAACCTCCGAAAGTTCGAGGAACTTATTTCCAGGAGGGACCACGGCTTAAGTTGAAGGCCCAGGAGTATTTAATGCTCTTCTGAGCGACACGACCCACTGAAGGGTAGGTGCTCTCCTAGACAACCCCCTGCAACACTCGATGATCACTTTGAACCATCTACCCAATTTCCCTCACATGGTATGGGTTGACCCGGGAACAGCTTTTCAGACATATTATTATTGGAATTATTGGAATTATTGGCTTATATGGAATTATTGGCTTATTGGAATTATTAGTTGAAGTTTCGTGAATCTACAAGAAAAAATTCTCAAAAATAAAAAAATCCATAGTGTCCAACATAGATTGTGTTTTTCTAAAACCTTTTTGATTTAACGACAATGATGGAGTACACTTTTTAATCATAACCTTTATAAGCAAAAATTGAGAATAAGATAAGCATATTGCTAGGCCGGGAGAAATAATTATAGCAACCTTTTTAAAGAAGGAGTGGTTCCTTTCCTTAATTTAATCCTATTTGTACCGGGCGTTTTAAGCCAGATATTTCAATGAATAATTGTCCGATAAACCGAAAACGTTTTACGCCTGCAGGTTAACCTATTTTCTCCGAATTTCGATCATAAAGAATAGTTTTAAATGAAAATTTGTTCTTTTATGCTATCTCAATGTGTGGTCAAATGTGAAAAACCTAATCCTGAGTTATTTGCCCGAAAACGGAATCTCTGAATGTAACTCCCTTCGAAAGATACTTATTTGATCTTTTTTGGTCCTATCTTTTACAGAATGTATTAGGCTAGAGAAATATGGTAAAAAAATTTAAAACATTTGTCATTATTTGGTCAAAATTGATGTTTTTCACAAAAATAATTTATCGGCGTCTCTGAAGATGGCTTAATTCTGAAACTCGGGAAGTTTCAAATTAATAACTTCATTTTTACTAAAGTTTGTGACTTTTAAACTTTACAAAAAGTACAGCACAGAGGCACATGACTAAAAAATTGGCCACCACCGCTTAGATTTTTTTTATTTATTTTTGATATGTACTGTAGCCCGCATTTATAAAAATATAAAACGTCATAAAACATGGTATATATAGCTGCGGTCAATGCAACAAATGTATGAAAAAATATGGTGGATATGAAAAAATGGTGCGTCGAATGGTCCAGCGCCACCCCGGTACTTATAGGTTGAACAGTTCTAAACATTCCTTAGTTCCTTGACTCAAATGAGATACAGCAATAAATCAATAGTTAGGGTATTATATAACCCTCGAAAGGAAAGCCATGTAAAAAGAATTAAAAATATAACTATATTTAGCTATGCACATAATTTCAGGTGAGAAAAGTTTCTTTTCCCTAATATGTATCTAAGATGTATTTTACCAGTAATAAAATTTTGTGATGTAAATCGAAGCTTTTACATAATTTCTCAAAACAGATCTGTTTTACAGGAACATCTTCTGCACATTGAAGTAAATTTTTCAAAACAACCCTAGGTAGATGCTGTCAAACACTAGCTACACACTAAAATATCTGGTTTTATACTTCCTGTTTGTTTTGTCACATCATTACGGGACATTTTTAAATAAAATAAAATTTTACCTACTAATGGTAAATAAATGATTAAAAGATGGTAGTAGATTTTAAAATTAACTAAGTCTTAGAAATGCAAGGAATAAAGAGCAACTTTTCTTACTAATCTTCTTTCTTCTGATAGAAGTTCTCCAACCTCGTTCCCAGAGCCTGTTTGCTTTTTGATGTGCGGGATAGACGCGAAAGAAGCCCTGGTATCGTATAATAATTTATGCGAAACACGTAACATATTTAATAAACAATTATAAGTCACGTGTTTATTGCCAGCCAATAGTTATGTATTGCAAGGCAGAAAAACCCCTTTATGCATGATTTCGATGATTTCTATTTCTATCTATAGTTCTATTATAAAGTTAATCAATCTCTTTTGTTTAAAGTATGTCAATATAGTAAAAGAACAAGTTGGATATTTCATTAATTTTTTGTCGAAAACGTGTGCTAAGTTATGTGACGCAGATTTCAAATAATAAAATAATTTCTTCCAGCTTTGATTTCCTTTGATTATTCACATAATTAGAAATATTTTATGTGTTTCCCAAAAATCTGGGAAAACTTGTTTGCATAATTATTAAACGATACCAGGGCCTTCTTCCGCGTCTTTTCCAGAAATCAAAAAGCGAAGAAGCCCTTTGGACGAGGTTGAGCAGTTCTCTCCATTACTCCCCGTTCAAAATCCTGCATTTCTCGTAGTAAAGAAATGGATAGCTGGCTTGTCGACAAACAGCTCTCGCCACACACATTACAAGACAAATATCCCTGCTGAATTAATCCGAATTTCGTCTCGAACCAAATTGTTCCGATTCGGATTCTCTTCACATTCTAGCGAAGCTAATACAGAAAAAAGCTCTGCGAACAGGTAAAAATCACCAAAATTGATACGACGAGAGACGACGACGACGAGAGACCGCCCAATGTCTTACTGAACTATTTACCGACCGTGTTGGCAATCCCGGCAAATGATTTCCTGGTGATACAAAAATTGTTAGTGTTTTGTTGCACTGTTTCTGCGAAAAAATTGCGTGAAACCGCCTGCGTGGTTGCCAAAATATTTTTTCTCTGCGGAACATATAGTGGGGCGAGTGAGATTTGCCTCGTTCATGTGAAGTGACAAGATGAAATTAGAAGTGTTGTAATTGCCAACTTTCACATCAACAATTGTTAATCGTAATTGGTTGACTGATGAGTTCATTTGTAGTTTAGCTAGTAAAATGCAAGTATTCTATTGCATAGTATTATAATACAAAGATATTATTGAAAATTGAATCAGAACAACGTTTTAGGTTTTAAAACCCATGTCACCTTTTATGCGCAAGAATGGTTGTTTACCTTTGCCGCAGTGAGTAAAGCTGCAGTAGCGTCAGTAAGGGCACGAGCAGCAGCTAACAGTTTTTCTCTGTCGTCTTCATCCGATAATCCATCTGCATGCCCTTCGATTCCTTTGATTAACTGCGATGTCGCCTAAACAATGAACGGTGAAACGATTCAGTATGAGCAGTTGGGATAGCAATCTATATTTTCAAATATTGAATTCTAGTTACGTTTGGATTAGAGGTGGATTACAAGAGTGAAGACTTCACGAAATATCAGGTTATCCAATAGTACAACCTGTAGTTATCCATCAGAAAACCTATGGTTATAACAGATCGTTCAATTTATTCCGCGAAGTTAAGACTGGTATGGGTGAATATAAAGAAAGAAGCCCTAAATTGTTGAGGGGAAACTTTCGTTGGAAGTATACACTCATGCATATCAATGCTCGGGATACCACAATTGTGAAATTTCTTATAACTTTGGATGGTGTTTCTTGAGTCATTAGAGGTCATTATTCATTAAAAGACGTTTCTTGGACATTCAAGTCGATTCTTTGTTACTCATCGAGGCATATTTGAGAGATTTTGAAATAAATTCCGTATTTCCATGTGAAGCTTACATTAAAGCAAACAGCGTGAAAATATAAGAACTGTCATATTAATCAGTCTTTTTTTTATGTTCAGAGGTAGAATAGGGTGAGATAGAAAAAAAGATGTGTGTTTTAGTTTACTGTCTTGCTGAGCCTGTTAACCTTTGACTGTGGCATATCTAATGTTATAGTCTTTTGAACGGCATAAACTATTTTCATCAATAAACTTAGTTCATATTGAGCAGGTAAACTGCATAAAATTGTGTAAAATATCATCAATATAGAGGTTTCATAACGACGCTTTGATCGACTTGAACAACGAGCCTTCGTCTTGAACAATAAAGTAAAGATTTGAATAATGATATTGTCAATTCGATTTGAGTTTTAATGCGATGTTCCATGCTTCGACGTATGTACTGAGGAATTGGTACTGTACTGTATTTAGGTTCGAACTGACTTGAAAGTCAGAATTGTGTAAACAATATAACTACATGCACGTATATATTAAGTTTTGTAGTAGATGCATAGATAAGAAGCTGTTTATTTCAAATCTCCACATACCTGTCCTAAAATAGTTGCTTGCCTCACCATTCCATCACCATCACCAGCGCTACGGAGGAGAGCATCGTTTGCATCTAATATCATCTCATACACATTTTTTTCCATCACCTCTTCGCATAGATCTTCATCTACCTGCTTTTGCAATCCGCCATAATGGACATTTTGTAACAAGCTATTTAATGCATCGGTAACTGCTTGTGCAACGGCTGTGATCTTATCAAGTAAAGATTCATCATTAGTTGCAACCTAGACAAACGGATAAATGTTATTTGTCCTTCAACCCTTCACAAACAACTAACATTTCTTTGCTGTGGCCTGTTAAAACTGCATGAAAGAGGATGGTACTCAACTGAACGATATGCAATTGCCCATCAATATACTTGTAACCCTTCTCGTGCTTTTAGATGAGTATTTGTTCGTCATAATAACATCCGTTTTCATGTAGTGTTATGACTAGTCATCCTAGTTATTGCTTAAAAAATAGTTTTAGTTATGCCTGGCCTTTATGAAATGTTCACACACTCATTTAACAGTCAAGCATGTTAAACAACAATGTTAAATCGCATTCGAACATTTGTGGAAGATATAATATTGATCGCTATAATCGAAACATTCTGACATGCTACATGAGTTTTGATAGCTTTTCTTGTCATAATTAATCTACGACTTACCAAACAAAGTCCTGTTAATGCGTTCAAATCTCTACTAGCATTTTGAATAGCTTTTATCATTAGCTCTTTTACATGCGGATCTCCCATGTATAGTGCAAGTACTTTGGTGCATGTCAACAGCTCATCAGCACTGTGTTTGGCTATATCGGCAGCTTTGTGTATCTTTTCTGCGTCAACCGGATCTAATGTAGATGCTAGCCGTAAAGCATCCTTTTCTAGCATAACAGCAGCCTTTTGTATACCACTTGAAATGTTTAGTAAAATTGCTTGATATTCATTTGGTTCACGGTTCTTTAAGATATATTCAATGGAAACGCCAGCCTCACTCATTAAACTTGCCGCTTCATATAATTCATTTCGAGTCTAAAAAAAAGTAATACAACTTCGCAGATCACCTGTATTATATGCCACTATTTCGAATTGAATACTTGCTTATGCGTAAGACCTTTTACCTTACCGATGTTATCATACAACTTGCAGAAATGTAGAGTAAAACTCTAGATTTCATCAGGATGATTTGTAAAATCCCTGATGGCTAACACATAACTATATCTGTAAGTTTGTGGGAGCTAATATCGAAACGTATTGCGTAATATTAAGTAATACATGAAAAAGTTTCTACAGTGAACGGGGATGAAATAACATTCGAATTATGGAGTTGTTCGAATCATAGGAAGTTGGCCTTTGGAGAAAAACCCTTCATAGGGAAAGAAAGTCTGCTCGAATTATGGAGTTGTTCGAATTATGGGGAGTCGAATTACAGAGAGTCCACTGTATTTGTTTTGACTAGGCTCGTTTTAACAAAAATCTAAATTACGTCACAGATTTCTGTGAAGTTGTATTTCGTCCTCATCGCAACAAATTGAATGTTTCAAACTAACTGTAAGTATAACAAGAACGCTGCCACTGTCTAATATCCCGCTTTTGCTGCCTGCTCATACACATCAATAAAAAAGTATATTCAGGGTATATCATACAACCTCGTCCTCAGGCTCTAATAATATGTCCTAAGAAAGACAGGAAGAAAAAAATTTGGGTACGACTGCAGGTGAAACAGGTCTTTAGCGGTTTTGCGAAAAGGGTAATTTTCATCTTCTAGTGTAAATCCTGCTTAAATCATTAATGCAGGAGTTTCAAAATAATGAAAGAGTGTTTCCATGGTGATCTTAAGGATCATTTATCTGTAAAGATCAAACTCAACTCACAACTGTATCAAAGTAAACAAAGCATAAAAACAAACAATAGAACTGGAGGAGTACATATAAAAAATTGTATATCATGATAATTGTCATAAAAGACCCCATTTACTTAACATAAAAGAGCTAATATAAGGTTTTCCAGCATTCGTTGACAACAGTTGACGTTGGCAGTTGACGTTGACAACAGAAATTTTGAATTTTTGAAGTATTTATCCTGTTGTAAATATTCGACAAATAAATAATAATAAATAAATAGGTTTTTGACCATAATTTCACAGCAGAAAACGTAGTGTGGACAGTGCGTTATATGTTCTGTTTACTTTTTTAAAAATCCATGCCTTCTTAAAAAACTACTGACTTTAGATCTGATGTAGAAAATGTAAAATCTTCATGCATAAAGTACAAAATGTAGTTAAATACATAAAGTTTGTTATTAGTAGAGATGTTACGCGATCCAGAGAATTTTATAAAGAAAGCCCAGAAAACCAAAAGCTCTTCCTTCTCACAAAACCCTAACCACCTTTTTGAGCCGTGCAGTATGACAATGACGGCCCCAATGTAGCGACTCGGACTGCAAAATTTCGTTACCCACGGACGGACGCAGAGATCAAAACCAAACTCTCTCTGCTTACGCGAGATAGAATTACGCGAGATAGAGTAAATGATTTAAAAATTTCTTGTAACGACTTCGACTCATCGCTCAAATCACCACAATTTCCTAATAGCGTTGATTCTATAATGATGACGTTATGAATTTGACAACGATAAGATATTTAAAACGGACTCGTATTTGAATAATATACCGGCACTGGTAGGATCTAAGTACAGTAAACTCCCGGTAACTCGAACCCAAAATACCAAAGAAAACAGTTCGACTTAACAAAGGTTCGAGTTAAGAAAAGCTGCTCTGCACTAGGAAATTTTCAAGGGACGGAATAAAATATTTCGAGTTTAGGTGAGTTCGAGTTATGCGAGTTCGAATTACCGGGATTATACTATATACGGTTTGAATTGTCTGAATTTCAGTCAAGTATGTTTAGATATTAATGCTTTCACGGACAATTTATTTGACCAGACTACTATGCTAAGGGTATAAAGTAAATAGTTGAAAGAAATTATGCCTGTGTGCCTTGTATTGGTCTCATGCTTCATTTATAGGGAGGTAATATAATAGTAACATTAACACATGTATTATTTTTGTTTCTCTGATTGAAAAGTGAGAATACCTTGTCTTCCAGTGGATTTAAACAAAACATTAAATCTTTAAATGCATCAGCCAGAGCTCTAGCAGCATCTAACAAGCCATTTTTGTCGTCTTCGTCAAGATCCTTGGTATTTCTACGGAGATGCTGAGAAAGGTCTTTCAAGTTTGACGTTCTTAAAATGAAATATAAAAATTTGAATGCACTCTGAAATTTATGAGATTACAATGTCGTGGTATGCATAATGTAGCTTTTTATTAAATCTAAACCTGTTTTTTATATACAGTACGACCCTGTTTAGTGGGACACTCCAGGGGGATAACAAAACCGCCCCACTTATCGGGGTATTCAGAAAAAACAACAACGAAAGTCTTATAATCATTTTGCTGAAAATTTTTTTTTAAAATAGCATATACTTACATATATAAATACATAATACTTTATTGTCTGACAAGAAACTGTATATGTTTTAGAAATACAAATAAACGTATGTGATTTTTAGAAATAGACTTATAAAACGTTCGATTCTTCGAAAAATCATACGAGTGCCTAACTTAAGCTGTTTTTTTACTGAGGGGACATGAAAAAATGGTCCCACTATGCGGGTCCCACTTATCCAGAGTTCCAGTTAAGCGGTTTTGTTTAGCCTAGACGAGTGCAGTAAATCAAAGGGAAACAGGAAATCTGTCCCACTTAAAAAAGTCCCACTTATCAAGGGTCCCACTTAGCGGGATTGTACTGTATATTGAATCAATCATGCAAATAAAATATTAAAAACAGGGCTATAGAGTCTTGAACTCTATCTGGACTGAGGTGGTTGGTGGGTGGGGCATAAGTCTAGTAGGCACGTGACTGCATAGGTGAGTTGATATCTTAGAAATCCCAAATGGTATCGTCCTAAAATTTCATCACTGTTCCTAAAATTTACCTGCTCAAGTATTGGAGAATGTTTTTTGGGGATATTTTGGTCATGTAACAGTGGAAACACGTCCTGGAGATTATAACTAAAATGGGTTAATTCTATTGTTTTCTCTGCACAGGTCTAATACTGAGAAAAGTCAGTAGGACAACAATAGGCATAACATGCGTAGATAAACATGTATTGCTTTTGAAAACCATTTCATCGCACTTACAGTGCTGAAATTCGGCAGTGCACTGAGACAGAGAAATTGCAAAACTTTAACAATGTTATAATGTAACAGGAAGAACAGGATGGACAAGAATTTGATCCGGGATTATAGGAATAAAAAGCTTGATATTGCAGAATGAGTTAGTACTTAATTTTGCGAAGTTTCATTTTCACTGGCACATTCCTTATTAAAACGTTCTTGGAGACATACACTTCCATCCCACAACACGAAAAGGATTTTATAACTTTATCTTAGTGATATGAAACAAAGTCTTAGAAATCCTTTTTAGCATGAAATCTATGGATATTTTCAAGTTTAACCAACTGCTTACATTGTAGCTATTCCTGCGCTTACTGCTGTGTAATCATCTTCATCTTTGCCACCTGATTGAGAAATGATGGAAGCAACGCTAGCATAAATATCTGCCATTGATTTGTCAAGACTGAACTCATTTCCACTGTTTTCCTAACACGAAATTTCAACATGAATATAAAACTTGTTACAAGGTATGATAAGGAAAATCCATATTCTGAAAAGTTTGTTACAAATTGCGTAATTAAATTTAAACAATAGTCACATAGATGCAGAAATTGTTATCATAATTTAATAATATCCGACAATTAGTAATTAAACTCCAAAATTAATTTTTAAATCAGGCAGCTCTACAGCCAATAGAGAAAATTGGTGTGAATTCGATCTTCACAGCTATACCAATTAATCACATGAAATTTGCTGCAATATTGCTAGAATATTTTATGCCCTGTGGACAATAGAGCAGAGCAAATTCGTTTATCATCTCTCGTATGTGAAACTATGCAACTGCTACATATTGCTCTAACATGGAGCAGTACGTTAAGGACAACATTAAAAACGTGTCTTACTGCTCTGAATGGTTCTAGTTCAGCATAGGGGTTTTCTTCTTCCAAATCATACATGACAAGCACAGCTTTTCCTGAGTTATCTAAGTTGTTAATCAGCGCACGTTGCCCAGCTGATAAAGTTCCGCTTATCTGTGCACGTTTACCATACTTTGGAAGCGTTTCTTTCAAATCACTGCGTTTATTTTGAATATGCTGCATTTTATGAGGAATTGTATTATCTTCGCCTATCACGCCAAGTTCATCATCTTTCACATGAGAAAATTTCAATTTATGCATCTGAATAAAGGGTAGAAATAGTAGAAATAGGAACTGCCTTGTATCTTGAGTCTATGCCATCAAACACATTAACTAATAAGTAATTTATAACCTACAGGGCGAAATCCAACGGAATTTATTACTGGTTAAAGTTCTTCTCGTCTGTATTCGTCCACATTATTAAAAAGTAAGTAGTTTTTTCATATTACTGACACTTATTTGCTTATTTGACTTACCGTAAAACTCCGAGTATAAGCCCCCTCCCCCGAATATAAGCCCCCATGTATTAGCCTAACTAGTAGATAACGCACATGGTGTTCCATGTATAACCCCCCCCCTCATGTATAAGCCCTTCAAAATGTGTAATCCCATGTTAGTAAGGAAAAGACTACTATAATGTACTACTGTACTATAATGTACTATACTGTACTATAATGCCCAGTATCATGTACTATAATGATGAGAATTTTCTTGGACACATATTCGGGACACAGATTCATATTCGAAGATATTTCAGTTTTGAAACTGTTTTGTTTTAGTATTGAGACAAGCAGACAAATAATAAATCCAGAATCGCTAACTAGGACCCAGGGCCTACCAATCGGCGCAATGCGTTTTTTAATCTGGCACCCTGTGTTGCAGATACTTGTGGACAACGAAACTAAGGGAAAAAGCTCCGGTGGATAGCAATTTGAAAAAACAAGTCCTGAATCGCTAACTAGGATCCAGGGACTACCAATCGGTGCAACGAACGCATTTCAACGGTGGAGAGGAATTTAAAATGCCAGTAGGATGTTGGACTTTAGGAATTAATAAGACAAGAACATAAACAAGTTTAGAAGTTTGGTAGAATAAGAAGAGTTTTCATAAAACAGTAAGAAAGTTAAACCAGAAATGCAATAACAATTGATTTCTATCTGGGACCCCAAGGGAGTGGAAGATAAGTCGGGAAAGGTACTTTTATCACTGCAAATAAACGCAAAAAAAATACCAAAATGATATACTACGCATTTCTTTAATATTAGTTTATAATAGAATATATTATGTAAAATGGTTCTATTGTGACAAGGGAAAACTGCAAAAAAGTTTCAGACAGACACACAGATGCAAATCAAACTTTCTCTGCTGCGCAAGATAGAATTAAATACTGCAATTAACAAAACTCATGAATTTATAAGGTAAATAGGGAGGTGGTTTTAAACAATAGCCACTAAATTTTAAACCACAAGTGATGTATGGCTGAAATATTTGCCGATAAAGTAATATAGCTTAACATGGAGTGTGGCGAAGTGCCATATCGAAAGCGTAAATGCAGCTTTTCTTCTCGTTTTTGCAGCGTAAAGTTACTTTGACTCAAACATACAACTGGCACTTTCGGTTAAAAAATGGAGTTGAAAAATATACATTTATGCACAGTTTATGAACCTGATTTTCCGAAGGAGAAACCCCCTCAGTTCTTTACATGTAAAACTACTAAAATGTAGATTTTTAATAATTCTCTATAACATTTATTCTTGAAAAGATTCTACCTTAGAACTTTCAAGATTTGTTGATTTTTCCAAAATCATTTTTGATAAAAATGCAATACTCTGAAGTGTATGTCAGAAGATCTAGTATATGGCTGATCCGTTATAACTTACCCTTCGCATGATTATGTCAATGTATCCACCAATAAGTTGTCCTAACTGTGGTCCTTCTTCAGTTTGCACTGACACCATACCTTCAGTATAATCACCAAAATCCTACAAGGACAAAAAAATTTGAAATATCACAACGAACGGATAAATCTACAGTGGGAACGCTCGGAGCAGTGGTGCTTTGTTAATGTGTCAACTATCCATTTACCTACAACAAAGGGATCCGAAAAATAACAAGCCAACTTACTAATGTAAAACTATTTGGGGAAGATGCCCAGTTTTTGATGGTTGTCAATGGCCAAACTTTCATCACCTAAAGTATAAGAACAAACAACCTCAAACCCAGTGCCGTTTACCTCTTTTTGATTATGAGGACGAAGAGACAAAAAGCCCCTGGTATGCTTGAAGAAACTTTAGAAAACGCACGTGAAAAGAATAGATAACGTGATCAATACATTTATCAGGTGACAAAGAACCTTTGTTCTAAATTTCAAGTCAAAATGTTATATACTTCAGAAGTTACAGGGTTCCTAAATATTGCAGATTTTCAAAGAGAAATATGCAAGTTTTATAGGTGGTCTTGAACAATGACCCATACAATTTGATCTACCCCGCTTGCTTACATGAAACTTCATCAAAAGGTGTGACATAGGTAAATACTAAAGGTGGCAAAGTTTCGGCATGATAGTGTTTTAGGGGAAAATGTTATGTTTTATAGACGACTCATTTATAGTGTTCTCAGTAAAAAAAAAACTAATTTAATAATACAGCAAAATTTGATTCACTTATTAACACAATTATGCTGCAAGACACATGTTGTATTATTTTTTTATATAAAAGCAATGTGATGAAAAACTACGGAAATTTGGCGTTTTCTTGTCCAACCTGACCAGCACCGTTTTATCTCATCGTCAGCGAAATCAAAAAGAGTCGGCAAACCGATTAACAATGAAAATTTAAAACGAAATTATAAAAAAAAAGCTTAAATAAAGCTTAGATAAAATTATTAAAATCATTATAGATAGATACCGCCTTCAAATTAAACAGAATTGAAAACAAACCTCTTTAGTTTTCTCGTCGACTCTCATCACACTTTCTTTGTTAACTCCAAACAGCCGTGGCATCAGTTTATTTTTTCCTTTCATTTTTTCCTAAAAACAAACCACATTTTACAGTTTTGAATTGCAAAGCCTTGGTTATTGTTAAGATTCCTCTTTTTTTCTATGTTAGTTTCTAAGTTGAAATTTGAGAATGATAGCACAATAAAAGCAAAACATATTAGCACATGGATAGAAATGTTTTCTACTTCGCTATTTTGGGCACAGTTTTGGTAATAAGATATGTATTGGTAGACATATTCGAGGATATATCCGTATTCACTTTGTAGCGGTTAATAAAAATTCCGTTCTAAAATATTTAATAGTAATGCGCACAATTAAATTCAGTGTTCGCGTTAGATCTAAATAACCATAGATCCGTTACAGGAACCAGTACATAATTTTCCTTCAGCATCATAACAAAGAAAATCACCAACGAAAAACAATATGAGTTCAGAGTAACCCAATGTTTAGGAAGCACATCACTCATACTGCCATCAAAAATTGATAACTTGTTTTTTTTGGCTGTCAGAATTTCTTCACTGTATTGTGCAGCTTTATCCCCCATTTTCTTACACTTAACAACGTGAAAGCAGCAAAAAATCTCTGTGAAAGAGGTTACACATAGTTTTTCCAAAAGTGTTACGGAATTTGACAACTTTGATCATTCGGTTCTCTCCAACTATTTTATATTCATGCGATGTTTCGATGGATTACTCTTTACATACCCTGACAACGAAAAATGTCACGCCATAGGTAGGTAAATTATGACAAAGTTGAATGAATTTATACTTCAGATCAAGTTCATCCATATTTTCAAAACCTTTATGCGCCTAAATACAAAGAAACAAAAATAGACTTATAAGAACATATTAAATATTGACTCAATCAAAGAAGTTATTTGGATTTATGAATTCTTGTATGAGGGACAGTAATATATGTATATATAATATATATGTATAGTGTACGTAATTAATATTACTACAGTACCATTGAAGATGGTCCATGTATCCTATAGGTTTTGGCCACTATGTAAGAATTGCCATTATTATAACCTAAAATTATACCATACAGAAGATCGGGAATAAAAATTAACTTATTGGCCAAAGGACTGCACCTCGCCTCCGCGATATTATATATTATGTAAAGAGTGTTATCAACACAGCATTTGTCACAACACCTGTTACACTTTTTTTGTATAAGAAATCGGTTTATAAGAAACCTACAACTAGAGTTTTCAAAAATTAAGAAACTGTTAGTACTACATTGTAATGACTAATTTTAAGGTAACACACTTTTTAAAAATTTTTAATCAATCAAAGAAGAATGAATATTCGGAGTTTTACGGTATATAATTAATCAATATTTTGTGATTGTATGTACAGTGGAATCTATATAATTCGAACACCACCAGGAAGAAATAATCGTTCGAATTATGGAGTTATTCGAATTATGAGAAGTTGACCTATGGAGAAGAAATCTTCATGGGGAAAGAAAACCTATTCGAATTATGGAGTTGTTCGAATTAAAAGTAATAATAAGAATAATAAGAGTCCACTGTATACCGTAATTATTCGATTAAGCGTAATTTGTATAAGGAACCCGTTAATAAGAAACTCAAAAAACTTAAGAAACTGTTAGTTCTACACCAGGTTTGATAAGAATCTTTTATTTATGTCAAAAATTAAAGACACCCAATAAGAAACTTTTAGAACTAAAAACATGGCATTTCAGCACTAAAAATAAGAAACTTTTAGAACTAGGTCCTTTGCTAGATTCCTTACTAAAAAACCCGTGTATAACGTCATCAATTCGGGGAATGGCGAAAATAGTTCCAGATAGCGCATGTTCTACTTATCTGAAGTTTGCAAAATACCTAAGGCATACTAAGAGAACATTGAAAGTGGTTCTACTTATCCAGGGTTCCACTTATCGGGAGTCAGCTATAAAAACAGAATATTACAAAAATGAAACTGGTTATCGTGAAAACAACCATGCCAGTCACTTTTACACAGTCTATTAAGTATATATCTACATTTATTTGCATGGATAGCTGGAGATTTCCTTACGTGCAGGCCACTATTATTCTTTCTGTAATTGCTCTCCGAGTTGTAATTGCCCCGCAATTATCAAACTGGTATTTGCAAAAATAATTCTTTGAAAGAATAAACACAATAGATTTGACCATACTAGGCCTAGGGGTTTGAGTGGCCATTAAATCCATTAAGTACATCGAAATCCCGGAAATTGTGTATATCACCTTAAATGATAGTTTCGGTAGGGTCTATAATATTGATGTTTCTTACGAAATGCAGGGATTTTAACAACCTGCTTGTTTGGTAAAGACCGGAAATATTACCGGAAAATCTGGAATTTACCGGACATAGCTAAAACCGGAAGAATCGAGGAAATTTTCCGAAAAATCGTGAAATCCTTAACTAATCCAAAACGTTTTGACGAAAATTCTTTTGTGCCAAGGTTTAAGTAAAACGAAGTATCCAGTAAAGAGATATTGCCATTTTCATTTTACTGCTTTTTACAAGGATTTTACTGCAGTTGTAGGAAGGGTGGTTTCGACTGGGTGGTAACGTCTAAAGTAAACATGGAAATTCGATGCAATTCGGTGAAAACGTGAAAAACGGATAAATATTAAAAGTGGCAAATCATCAACGTCTAGTATCATTCTCAAATAAAGTAATCCGCAAAATGCCAACAGGAGGTGAATAGCCCTTGTTTCGTTTCAAAGTTTTTGAAATAATATTAACTTGTTAATATATAAATCCTAAATTCCCCTCCAAGTCATGCTATAATTAATACATATATTGTAACGGCCGAGAACATTTCAATGATTCAAGCAAGTAAAACAGCGCAACCTCGATCCCAGGGCATTTTGAATCTTTCTGATTCTTTGGAAAATCGATACGACTTTCGTATCGACTTTTCGTATCGACTTTCCAAAGAATCAGAAAGTTCCAAAGAATCAGAAAGATACAAAATGCCCTGGGATCGAGGTTGAAAACAGCGGTTAGTACTGGCATTTGGATACAACGTATCTTCCTGGAAAGTATTTTCTAGTGTGTCAGGAAAACTACTGTTAGAGAAATTTATGTCTTGATTATCAAATTACTGTAATCAAATAATGGAGGAAAAGATGGTGGTAGTCCAACTTCCAGGGAAATTTAAATGCATGGAATCATGGAATTGAGTTTAAGATAATGCGCCGCTTAAGTGCTAAATAGATGAAATATCGTACTTTCATTGACTGAAACATTGTCGTACTTGTCTTGGTCTAAGATACATTTAGTAACTGATAGTAAAACAATAGAAATAAAATAGAAATCAGTGGTACCAGTTGCATGTTCTGCGGCGGAAATGGAACAGATATATACACTTTATTTCCCGGGCAGTCTTTTGGCAGCGACACGGTATACAAGCAAAAGGACGTCACTTATGGAACATTAAAAAATTAAAACAGATGTGAGCAAAACAATCTCACAAAATCAAAAAAAAATACTGTAATCAAAAAATACAGACGCAATATTTGTTTGGTCTTAAAACTCAAAACAATCACCGATAATAAACAACAACTCTTTATAATACATGTCCTTTATGAATAATTAATGATTTTCAAATGTTCTTCGATATAAAAAACTGAGTTATGCATATTTAATTAGCTTCTCATAAAAATCTGAGGTGAGTTGGTGAATTGCTTCCTAGTGAGTTCGTGAGTTGGTGAATTGCTTCCTAGTGAGTTCGTGAGTTCGTGAGTTGTCAAAACTTACGGAAACCGAAACCGGAATAATATCTATTTTTTTCTTCTTTTCCCATAACATAAAACATTGATTGATTTTGCATGATGTAATGTGGAAATATAAATTTGTTTTTAATGACATGTTTTGCAGTACGAATAATAGGGGTCCGGGAACTTCGAGTTAAAAAGATCAAGTTAAAAAGTTCGAATTAAAAAGTTCGAGTTAATACGTCATAACTTTTTAATTTTTCAAAATCTTGGAAGAACCTGTAACTCGAAGTTTCTACCAAGAGAAAAATCTCGAGTTAATTAACTCGAGATTTCTAACCAGAGTAGAAATTTCGAGTTAATTAACTCGAAGTTTCTACTCTAGTTAGAAATCTCGAGTTAATTTAATTTGATTAAAATGATTTTTAT
>JAUCNQ010095446.1:0-12101 GCA_032352715.1 Bougainvillia muscus | reverse complement strand
TACCAACTTAATAAAGTATTGATAAATGCCAAAAATGCCAAAATAACAAATAACAAAGTCTTAATAATAAAGTCTCAAAAAATATATGACAATATATGACAATTATGCTGAAATATATGATGTATGAAAATTTGTTTAAAATTCCAGAATATATGAAATATATGAAATATATGACCCCTGGGAGGCCTGAGTTTAGAAATGCAGTGTTTGGAATAGATTTAGAAACATTTTCTTTAGCCTTATAATCTAATAAACCAGGTAGTTGTTAACAACTTGTATCAAAAGCTACTGGTTGCAAAACAATATGATGCCTGAGATATGAATGCATAGTACAGATATTTTGCTGCAAAATCTTTGCGTAAAGAACTGTTGGTGGGTTAGGGTTCGTCTCAAAAATTCGCTTTAACTCGCTTCACAAATTGCTTCATTTACACCTCAGATGAAGTGTTATTGTGCATAATAACATTTCATCAGAGATGAAAATTGACAGAAATGAAGCGAATTTATGAAGCAAATTTTTGATACAGTTCCTTAGTGTTAGACAAGATGCTTAAAAATAGACAAAACTGTGATCCCTAATTTCCAACATAAAGTTTTTCCCTGATTTTTCCCAAAAATAAAACATTTTTCCCAGACCATTTCAGACCTCCAATCATGAGCAGGATGGGTTAAGATTTAATGACTTCCTAAGACGCTATCATGGTTAGCGCTGAGTGAAAAAATGATTTTTCCTTCTCAAAAACCAGGAAAATTTATTTCTTAGACCAAAATTTGCTGCTGTAAAGTGTCTTTTTTGTGATAATACAGTCAATCTTGCTACTGATAAAATCGGAATGCCTAAAAAAAATGTCTACTTAGCAAAAGGTTTGGGGTCTAGCAGCTCCCCCTTCCTTAGCCCATGTTATGTCTTTGAACAATACTAGTATTTTAAACAAAAATGCATCTAAATTGTTCCCCAGACTCTCATTACAAGTGGAATACAAAATCTCCAGATCAGTACCTCATTTAAATGGAGACAAACCTATTTAGAGTCTAATCGCACACTTGGGTGAAATCTGAATAGCGCCGTGAACAATGTTATTTTGTAATCATCCCGCTGTTTTTGTAATCATGCCCGTTTTTGAAATCACCCTCCCTTCAAAAAATGATTCTTTTTTTCAATTCAATTCTTGCAACACAACTCTGGTGTCATGATGGAATGTGAAAAATGTTCAAACATTCGAAAAACGTTCGATTTCCTAAAGCTGGTTTACACATTATCATTTTTTTAATTGTTGTTTTTGTGTGATTAACCACAGGAATCACATGTTTGGTTCGGGTGATTTTGGGATAAAATCTACCCTCATTCATTTTTGAAAATGATTCAAATCATCCTTGTTTCACTCGGGTGATTTTGAAAGTTTTCAAAAATTTACTAAGTGATTTATCTAAAATCACCCCCCCCCCCCCCCCCCCCAATTAATAAATTCTGGAAGGCTATTCTTATGAATCAAAGACCATTAAAAACTCTGACTTTTCCCTGACTATCAGAAAATTTACAGAAAATTCTCTGATATAAGTCATTTTTCAGGTTTTCCAGACCCTGTAAGAACCCTGCTGTCATCTCTTATGTCAAATTTAGCATTTTTCCTTTTCAAATACTGAAAAATTTCATTTTTTGCAAATTATTATGTAATAAACACTTTTTTTACTCTATAAGAATGGTAACGAATAATCATAAAATAAAATGTTATCCGTCACTCTGGGTACACTTACAAATCCAGACCGACAGCAAACAAAGATAATTTTTTAAGTGCGACCAATTTAAAACATTTCATGGACTCTGCAGTCCTAGACCTCTTATTCTGAACTGTTTATAAGCTCTACCTTACCGTAAATCGAGTCTTTTTTCTATCAATTCCTTAATGCTATACCAGCCAGCATCCAAAGACTCTTTATCTTTCTCAGCAGTTGTTTTAAGGTGTCCGCCTATCTTATGACCAATAAAATTGAATCTGAACCAATTGGGCAAGCAATTAGTGCTAACGAGGTGGTCTGCTTTTCCTTTTATACAACTCTCTTCTTCCAACTCACGCTCGAAAGCAGCCTAAAAAGTTTAATTACAGAATTTTAAATAAAATAAACAATCTAAAAAATTACTAAAAAATATTTCTAAATTTTCTCTTTAACTTATTATTATTAGATGGCAATATCTTCTTCTCCCAAATATGATTTGAATTATTTATTAAAACTTTTTAAAGATAAAAGATAAGAAGATAACAATTAAAAATTTACATCTTCACAATTCTCACTCTGCAGGGAAATCAATGTTTTCTATCCACTGACGTACCCTTTCCAAAAAGGTGAAAAGTTGAGGTGTTTGTTAGATATACTGTTAGAATTAAATAAGTGGTTCATTTTGAAAAATTTATTGCTTATTTCAAGATGGTTGTCTTTAAAGCTGTACTGTTTGATCTTTTTTCACACATGGTGCATTAATAGATGGAAATGTATAAGGTGGAAATAACCAAACCCTTTTCTGTATAAAGGCATATCATAGTACAGTATTAGACCTTGAAACTCAATTCGAAAAGTACGAAAAAATTGATACTGAAAAATAATACGGATTACATATGGAGAGACTACATTCTTGGTAACTCCAGAAGATTCCAGTTAAAATCAGAACTTAAGAAGTTTATAGTTTTTTCCAGGCTTGGTAAAATCATGTACAGTACATCAGATGTTGGTTCTTATGCAAGTTAAGGAGGTCTTGAGCCGGTATCTGGGAAAAAGTCCATATCGTGAATATATATGTCAACTTATGATAATAAATAGGAATTTGAGTTGAGCGATAACTATTTTCTTACCTCCAAGGGTTCATTCTTTTTAACCTTACCAGCAGGTAAATATAATTTTCCATAACAATCTTCTTTTGCTTCACGCACAAGTAAAACTTTATCATCTTCAATTAAAACAGCTGAAACAATATACAGACAGTTCCTTTTGTATAAAACTGGAGTGATATCCTCATATAATTCTGTCAAATCAGGAGATGCACCTTCTAATCCTAATAACTTTTGTGTCAAATTGGTCATTTCTTTATTTTATGCTAAAATGAGACAAATTTGTCTGTTTATAGACTTGGGTATCAATTCGATCAGATTTGCATGAAATGTTTAACAGCTGCTTATTAAAACATGAAAAGCTGAACATCCCATAAGTCTATCTCAAACAACAACCTTTCGAAGATATGACCTTTCGAAGTCTAAGGTCATTATTCCCCAAATCCCGGTTTAGACGAAAGAGCAATATCTGAAGGAACTTTGCACTGATTGTTTGATAGCATATCAAACTTGGCTTGCAAGTAAATCCCCAAGATTAGATTCAAAATACTCCTATTTTGATTTTTTAGAATTTGTTATAATAGCCCTTTATTTATTTATGTATTTATTTATTTATTTATTAACAAATAATTACACTGGATAAAAACTTTAGTAAAAATTACTGCTATCAATGTTTGTCCAGTTAAAAACAAAAGAAAAGGACAAAGAGAAAAGTAAAATTAAATTAAATTGAGACAAAAGTTTAAATGTAGATATGGTCCCTGTAGTGTGCATAAGAACGTAGGCTAAAAGTGTGGGAATTAATCACGAGAAATGGTTGCGATTCGTGAAGTGCAGGGACCTTTACATTGTCAGATAAAATAAATGAAACATCTCATTCGAAGTAACGATTAAGATGTTTCACATATTTCTTGAAGTCGTTTGTCTTCCGTATCTCAATTGGAAGATCATTGAATAATTTGCTCCTGTAAAATAAAACGATTTCTTTGCAACTTTCAGTTTTACTGCTGGTAATCTAAGGAAGTATCCAGTATCAAATAAATGGTTTTCAACTGATGGTTTGACTGTTCAAAATATTGTTTGAAGTTAACTCAAACATTTCTGTCAACACATTTCCGGACTAACATTTCTTGATTTGATTGTAAATACTTAAGTTTATGTCACAGGAAACTATTGCTTTGGCTCGTGATTGGATGCTTTCTAATTTTTCAGTTGTGTATCAGTTAATCCCAAGTTCTAGGTACCACTGAGCGTTAGCAATGTTACCAATGGAATAAATAGCAGCGGCAGCATCAACAGTTAGATACAGCCTCGGTTTCTCTAATAGTTTGAGACGACCTGAGGCTTTTCTGTAACTCTTTTCAAAGTTGTTATTAAGAGTCAAAGTGTCCATTAAATTCCCAAGGTATTTGTACTCCGTCACATGGTTTATCACAGTCCCTCGGTATCCCACTTCAAAATTGTTCACTTTAGCCAAGTGTTGCAGTTCCGAACAGCATAGTTTCAATTTTTCCTTAATCAACAGGTTAATCAACAGTTTGTTTTCATCAAGGTATATATGTAGAAGCCGCCTTCAAATCTTCCATTAGACAGTTTTGAATGATTTTATAATCCTTGTGTTCAAAGTAAGGTACATTATCATCTGCATATTTGATAACTTTTGAGTTTCATATACAGTCTACAAAATCATTAAAGAATAGAACAAACAAGGTAGGACCAAGTAATGACCCTTGAGGTACACCTGTGAAAATATTGGTTACGCCTGACTTGTCTTGCCCAATCTGAGCAAGCTGACTACGCTGGAATAAGTAATCTCGAAACCATTCAAGTTCAATATCAATTATTCCGTACGCATGAAGCTTGCTCAGAAGAACACTATGACTGATGGTATCAAACGTTTTTGTAAGATCGATATATACAGCTCCAACAAGGTGACCTTTATCCATTTCCCGACGAATGTTAATTGTAAAAAGTGTTGATGCTAAGTTTGTTGACCGGTTTGGGCGAAATCCAAACTGAAAAACACTAAGAATGTTATTTTCCTCAAGATAAAATCTAAGGTTATCATTCACACATCTTTCTAAGACTTTGGATAAACATGGAAAGATGGATATGGGTCTATTGTTATTGGGTTTATCGTGATTCTTGCTGCTTTCCAGATGTACGGGATCTTACCAGATTTAATCGATAAATTGATTATGTGTGTGAGTGGCTGAGCGATATTAGCAGCACAATCTTTAAGCATTCCAGGTGGAAGGTTGTCCAATCCAGCGGCTTTATTTCGCTTTAGTGATCGAAGATGTTTTCCAATAACGATTTTAGAAACGTAATCTAACTTGAAACGTCCAAAGAATTGTTGACTAATTTTCTTGGGGGTTCTCCACACTAAGTCAATCATTTTTACTGCAGTAAGTTTTAAATTAGAAACAACTGAAGAAAACTATTGATTAAATTGATTACAACTTGGCCTCCGTGCTTCTGACGTTGTGGGTTGTTTTTTTTGTGGTTTGTTTTTTTTGTGGTTTTTTTGATGAAAATATTCTTTTACCTTATTCCAAAACGTTCTTGGATTAAGTTTGCTTTCATCAAGTAGGTCACAAATATACTTCGCTTGTTTGATATCATTGTTACAGGAATTACGAAGCTTCTGATACGGTTTCCAATCGTCCTGTTATTTTCGATTGCCGTGCCTTTCTGAAGATCTTGTCCTGTTGGCCCAATTTCAGTTTAGTATTTCCATTAAGCCAAGGACATTTACGCCCTTTGACTTTCTTGGTTATAGATGGTGCATGGTTTTCGAATACGGCTGAAATCTCAGTGTTGAAATAGTGAAGAGCAAAATTACTGTCGTTACTTTGGTAGACAGGGTCCAAATTTATGTTCTTTATGTCGCTATTCACAGACACCGGGTTAGACCGTGAGTAATTGCAGATCTTGATAATGTGTGGGTTATATCTTGCAGAGTGTACTTTACGGATGCAGCCAATCATGTCATGGTCACTGATTGATGTTGCTATGACGCCATGACAAATGATGGAAGACGTTGTGTTAGTGTATACATGATCAATGAGAGTGCTAGATTGTTCTGTTGTTCGAGTTGGTTTATCTATTAATTGCTTGAAGCCATGGAGACGCATCATCCCTTTGAACTCTGTGTGATGATTTGCTACGATATGGTTTACGTTAACATCACCCAATAAGATTGTCTCTCTTTGTTGCAAACCCACTTTAGTGAGATTATCATTTAATAGCTCATTAAAATTTTGTGGCAGATATTTCGAACCCTCTGGGGGCCTGTATATACATCCGACTAAAATATTTTTTTAAGAAAATATTCAATCCATAGAAATTCAAGTCCGTTAGTTTCCAGATCATATCGACGTTTATAGTTTATTCCGTTTTTGACAAACATTCCAATTCCTCCGCCTTTTCCACACTTTCTACTACGTTTGACAAAGGAATAGCCTTCTATATTATAAAGATGGCCATTATCATTAAAACCATTTTCAACAATATGAGTCTCCGAGACTATGAGCAAGTCAATGTTTGTGAGAGAAGCAAAAAGTTCCTTTATGTTGACAAAATTTGATAACAACCCTCGGACGTTTTGGTGGAAGATCTTTAATCCTTTATTGCTTAGAAATGTTTTAAGTTCATTACCATTCAAAGCATCTGGTCCTGGGCAGGTTTCAACGTCACCACAGATAAGCAACAACAAAAACATCAACGATTTCTCCCTCGGTTGACATGTTGAGGGAAAAATGCTTTTGTTTATCCTGCTGTACTGCCATTAACACGAATACATATCACTCTCCTTGACATCTCCGAGATCCTCTAGTTCAAATATAATGCTGATTCCATCCGGAGTAAAGAAACAACTCTTTTTGTATCAACTCTTTTTTGTCCGTCCTGACGTCCTTATGGACTCTAAACATTGACAAAAGTTTAAATCCGGAATTTTCTTGGCACGTTTTATGCCAGTTGGTATTTCAATAAAAAACATCTTTTCAGGAATAATCAACACTTTTCTTATGTAAACCTTGGAATAGCATTGCTAGATAGAAAATTAAACTCATTTGGAACACATGACATTATTAAAGGCCATTCAAACAACACACTACGTAGAGAAATTATCAGAAAAATTCTTACTTACTATTTACTGTTACTGTGACAATGAAATTTCATTGCCTAGGAATATTAGATATAGTCCAATCTAAACACACAAGTTAATTTAAAAAACTTTAACCTTAAACGTTTCTTTCCTCCAAACTCACCTATTATATAGTGTTTTTTTCTTTTCTATCATTTTTTTTAACCTCAGAAGATATGACATATTTTTTTCCTAAAATCTGGACATACTGTTTGGCCCCGTTTCAAGCCGAATATTCTTGTGTGTGTTCTTCATACTATTATACTTAAAATGTATGATAACTTTATTTAAACGAAAAGCCCATTTTGGTTCACAATTAAATACAATTAAATACATTTGCCAATGCATTCGATTCGCAAAATGTTCAACTCCAATCGCAAATTGTGAATTGCAACCTGCTAATTCGAACCCTGTATTAAAATCAATGAAAAGGTATATTTTAGGGCAAACGGCAAAAAATGACCCTTCTTCTGAGATGAAGATGAAACGATTTGTGAAGCGATGATAATAAAATAATATAATAATAAATTCATAAATTTATTCTCCGTTGGGCGGGGTAAAAAACAAAAACAGGTTCTCATTATTTTTAGAAAAAACTGATGCCAAAAATGAATTCCCTGTGGTCAAATTAGTCGAAAATCCATTTTTTTAAGTAAATCAGTCTTATAGTCAAGACAATTTTATGGCTTTTTGAGGTTTGGAAAATGCAACTGCAAAAATGAGTGTCTAAAAAAGTTTTCCCCCACACGGTCAAATCCTTATAAAAAAACTTGAACTTTGAAGAGTTACTGTGTTACTGTTGATCTAAAGGTTCAAGGATACGAAAATTTGCTTTTATATCAATTTCTATGCAAGGAATGCAATTAGAGCCAATTTTTCTCTAAATCATGGTGAAGTATGATTTCTGAAATTTGTGACATCACACCGAAAAGGTGAATTTGAGGGTGTTTAGGCGGTGCTTTGGATGACAATTATATGGCATCAAGTTGTCCTCTTTTTGGTTCCCCTTTTCCTTTTCCATGTCACATTTTTTTATAGTTTCTGTGAGGGTCACAACCCCCCCACCCCCCGCCCCTGTAAAAAACCTTCCACCCCTTTTGAGGTCCCTTTTTTGAGACGATAATGAGATGGATGGGCAGGTACGTGATCATGGAGCTTGCAGTGAAACAAAATCTGAGCAGGGCTGAGGTTGTCATTAGGTAGTGGTGTGTTGCGATATTGCAGGATAGCCCGTGCTATTTTGCCGTTTTCAAATGAACCGTTGGCAGACATATTATTGTATAAAATTCTTTTAGCAGCTTTAACACCGAGTTCTGCAGCCATTAGACTGTAGGTATTCAGCAGATGATAACCGATGGTGAACGCCCCAGTTAGAAAGAAATTGTTGAAATGCTGTAGAAGTCATTTGTGGCCCTTCATCAGAGCTGAATTCCTTGGCGCACCATACGTGGTGAAAAGTGATCTGCAAACGGTGACAAGGGTAGTACTGGTGGCTTCATGGGTGCCAAAGTGGTAGACATAAACCCATGCACTGTAACAATCAACGATAGAGAGATAATGGTGCTGGCAATGGTAAAGTAATCGCCAGTAATCATTTGAAAAGGCTATTCTGGTGATGGTGAAATGATGATAGCTTCTTTTGCTTGACTTGGTGTATGGAGTATGCAGGTTTTACACAGTCTCTGTAAGTATGAATGTCCTTGTTTAGACCAGGCCAATAGATACTGTCACTGGACCTTGCCTTCATTCCTGTACAACCTTGATGGGCAGAGTGTAAAGCTTGTAAGACAGGATGTCGAAGTTTGTTTGGAATAATCAAGCGGCGGTCCAGCATGATAGGCGGTGGTGGGTATATCAGAAGGGTCGAAGTTCAGGTGTGAGTTCATTCTTGTGATCAGGAAATCTTGTTTGGATGGTGTCGAGAAGTTTGCGATAGTTTGTGTCTGTCAATGCTTGACTGCAAATTTGATCCAATGTGATAAGTTGGATATTTTGTTCCAAGTTGTGGAAGGCACTGACTGCTGTAACAACAGAAGCTTCAACTGTGGTATCATCTCTGGAGGAGGAACTGGTGTCAGTAGATATTGGTTCTTGTCTGATGGATATGATAAGTGGGTCAGTTTGATCAATTGATGCAATGACTGGGTTTCTAGATAAAGCATCAGGGCCACGTAGCCATTCACCTGGACAGTACTGTGTGGTGAAAGTGAAGTGTAGGGTGCGGCTTTTCAATTTCTGTAAACGTAGGTTGGATATTGTCCCCAAATCACGGTTGCAAAATATTCCCAATAAGGGTTGGTAGTCAGTAGTCACAATGAGGTTGTTGCATCCAAGAATAACATTTTTGCATGTTCTAGTGACCACGCTACAGCTAAAGCTTCTCCCTCAGTGGGCGAGTAACAACTTTCGGTGTCAGCGGTGAAGCGTGACCCAGCAAAAGCAAGTTTCTAACCACCAGGACAACAAATCGGAGCAGTCCCATTTTCACATGTGCAGTATTTTTGTAAGAGAAGGTAGCCTATGCCATCTACTCTATTTGGTTTGTAGACAGGTGGTCCTGGAAGACTCAATGAACAAGCGGTTAAGAGTAGCGTCTCATTGAAATTTGGAAGCCTCCTTTATAGCGTTTATGACGCCATCTTTGAATGAGCAAGTCTATTTTAAATTGTTAACTTTATTTAGACATGGCGTCACATAGAAAAGCTGAATATCAGCTGACTATAAGTTATGTATAACTATCAGGAATCCAAACCCTATGAGATTTCTTTTAAATGTACATATCTTTAATGACCCTTTTTACCTACAAAGAAACATGGTTTCTAATGAAATGAAGTACTCGTGGATTGTTTAAGAATTGTAATAATATAGAACATAAATTTATTATCAAAAATTGATTTAGAGGCTGTTTCCGAGGGTCTAGTCTAGAGTGGAAAATCATCTTCGTCACCCAACCATCATGGTGGGTGCAATTTTTTAGGCAGACTACCTACCTAACGTGCGTGCGTTATGACCGCCATGATTTTCATTTGATCGTCGTATATTCATTTTCCCTGATCATGTTGACCGTCGACCTACAAAAATTATTTCGAGTGCTGGTACTGCTCTCTACTGGGCTACATTTTTCCCAATGGCAATATAGCAATGTCATGACTTATAAAATTACAGTTTTTCTTCTTCTCTCATTTTTGTCTTTTACTTCATTCTCATCCATCATATCATCTTTAGATCTTGCAGTCTTCAGTCGGAAAAAGTTATAAGGTATTCGGTTGGAAGTACCAAATGGCTTATACCCAGTAACATTAGGAGGGTCCCGAGGAGAAATAGTAACCTGCTGCTTGCTTGCGGGGGATTAAGGGGTGTTAGAAGGGGGGCGGGGGTGGTGAAGGAAACAGATGTATTTAGAGGAAATTATTTGTGGTACTTTCATGGATACAATGAATTCTAGACATTACTATCTGGTACTCAGCCGCATACCTTATAAAACTACCTCTTCAGTCTTACCTGATGACCGGATACTTTCTTCGCGAAGGGACGCTAAAGCTGTAAACCCACTTGGCTTCAGAGCTTCAGCGTGCTGGCAGCCGAAATGAGCATCGATTATCAGGTAAGCTTCTTCCTCTGGATATTACGTCATATATATGCGAAGCGATATAGCGACGTACGTTTACGGGGAAGAAAACAAAATTGTAGTGAAAAAATCCGTCGCGGGAATAAAAAGTTTTAGCGATGGAACTAGTCTGGAGGCCAAACTCTTTTTCGTTAAGGCAGAGAGCGGAGAAAGAGAAAAAAAACGAAACATAAACTAAAAATTTTAAAATCAGAGTTAGAGGTAAATATGAATGTAAGCTTCCACTTACAGGTTACACCAGCAGACTACGATTGAACGTAAACAAACAAGACAGACGCGCATACGTAACGGCGAAAAAATTCGTTACGCGTGAATAAATCCGTCTCGGGAAAATCAACCTTTACAGTCCCGGAATGAGTGAAAATAGAATGAAATAGTCGCTCCCATTCTTTGTTCGCGTGACAGCATCGCATGAAGGCCGGCTTCATCGGAGCTTTCTCATTTTTGCCGTGCGGGATTTAAAACCTCGTTCCCGGATGGACTACAAGGCTACGGATCTCCCGGTTCTGTTCATCTCCGCTCATAATGTTTCATTGTTTACGTTTGAACTAGCCTACCTTATATGCCGCTATGTTGACGCTCCGAAGTGCAACGAAAGTGGTCTACCCAGGAAGGCTAGTTTGAACTTTCACTTTCGAAGGACGTCCTTGATAAAATTGGGCGCGAATTCTGTTCTTGCCTTGCAGTCTTGCTGTTACTACACTACCCGCATCAGTTCTCGTTATTTTACTCTTGTAATTCCTTAATTGTGTAACTGTGTAAATAACACAGATTCAGACTTGCTACAGGAAGATTTTTATGGTGTACCTCAAGGTTCAGTCCTCTAGGACCCTTATCTTTTATGCGGATGACACAATAGTCATTCATAGCCGGGTTAGTGTAAAACATGGGGTACCCCATTGGGGTAGGCTGTGGGGTACCTATTATTTTAGCCTCTTCCTAACTTAAACACAAAAAAAGTGTTCTATGCCGTAAGTAAGTAAGTAAGTAAGTTTGTTATTGAATCCGGGTCTAATTTACGGACTACAGAGCGAGTAAAATGCATGGTTCCTACTTGTGCTACCAGGCTGACTACTGCAAGAAATCCAGATAATTTACAGAAAATAATAGAAACCAGGTATAATCGTGTGAATATTATTCGAACGATTTTAAATTTGTTCCAAATCACGTGAACATGTCTGATATAGAAAATCATACCAATCGTCTGATTGTACAGAGATAAAGTTAATTCGTATTTCTCTGTGAAGGCAAGTAGTGCTGGGATCGAGTGTGAATTCGTAACGCTATGTTAGATAATTTTAAATTTTAAGTTACCCTCCCTTTATGGATGCTCTCAGTGGCGGACTCAGAACACGCTGCTTTTACTTAGACACTTACTTAGTATAATGGAGACTCAAACTGATTATTTTAATTGTTCTCTGAAGACCATCATCATTTAAAAAGCTATTAAGAATTAAATTATTTAGTTCTTCGTCTGACTAGGGCTGGATCCGCGACTGTC
>JAUCNQ010095224.1:0-12110 GCA_032352715.1 Bougainvillia muscus | reverse complement strand
TTCAATTTTTATGTAAACGGAATCACGTTTAAAGGTCCTAGCGCTTAAAAATTAATGATCTCGATTCTCCAAATTTCCCTATAAACTTGTTCTGAATCATCGAGCATGGTGGAGTGCATTTTTAGCATAGTTGCAGGCTTTTTGTCTGCAACAATGCTAAAAATGAACTCCACCAAAGACACTTCTGAAGGAATTTTTTTTCTTTCATTTTTTAGTCCTTGATATTCTTCATATGACAGAGATAGTCAACGAATGTGAAGATTTATATGATTCAGTAAAAGATTCAATAGCTGAATTAGAACCAGAGGTTGAATCAGCACAAGAGATCTTAGATGAAGTGTTAGAAACGAAAACAAACGTGACAGAGGTTTGTATACTTGAAGGCAATGAACAACTACTTGATTGCAATTGATAACGATTTTGACATTCTTTGCCGCGAGTCAATTGATTTCAAACTCTGTATGAAGGAGAGTTTACTTATTCAACGTGATAAGTCAACCTAAGGTTCTGACTAATAACATATATATAAATTGCAGATTCAGATCTAGTTTGAGAAAACAATGGAGAGTACTAACAATTTAAGAACATCGGGAAATCCGTTTCCGATTATCCCGATAATGTTGTGTAGTGTAGTTAAATTTTAATAGTTCAACAAAGGGTAGTTCAGAGGCGGATTTAGAACATGCTTTTGCTTAGTCACAGAAGTAAGTAGATTACTCAAAGTCATTAATTTTAATTACATTATGTATGTCTCTGGGTCTCGAAAGACCCAGCGTCATACATAATGTAATTAAGAATTAAATATAATTATACACCATCGTAATGCTCTGACTAGGGCTGGATCCGCCACTGGTAGTTAGCTTTTAATCCTGTAAAGCCTTGCGGCAAATAGGCTCCCTGATGAAAAAGTTTAATTATTTTTGAAATATTAGAGATTTAGTGACGTAACGAGGTGCCACCATGGTTGGCGCTGAGCGAGAAAAATTTTATCCCTCCAGATCTCCGGAAAATGTATTCCTTGGAACCGAAATCTTCAAGTATCTTTCCTTTGACAATGCAGTCACTTTTGCCGCTGATAAAGTCGGATAAATACAAAAAAATATAAACTCAGCAAACTGAAGCTTCCCCCTTCCGCCGCCCATGAAGTTTAACTCCAGATTTCATTAAGTTGTATGATACAGTCATTAACGTAAGACGTTGTTTTTGCTATTAATTAATGAACTTTCAGAAAACATATAAGTATTAAATCATTCGGTGCCGAAGACGTAAGTGATTACCAATCATAGTTTGATTTCTGCTATTGAAATAGTAAAAATCAAACAATGATTGGTAATCACAGTGGATTTTGGCGTTGAATGAGTTGGTGACCGTCCACAAAATCCTACGGAAGCCGAGGAGTGCCAATCTCGATTTCAGGGTTAATTTCAGTGTAAAATCGCAGTTTTAAAATTGAGAATCTTGATTTCAATGTAAATCTTCATGGTTCTACATCGTGTTGTTCTGACTCGGGCTGGATCCGCCACTGAAGACCTTAACAATATTTATTACTCACAAAAACATTTCTTGACAGTAAATAAAAGCTGTAAAATACAGACCCAGAAACTTAATCCAGTATCAAACCTAACTTTACACCCATTCAGAATTTACTTTTGTATTTATTTATATATATATTTTTTCATTAGATGTATGCTGAGCTAAAAGATACATTGAAAACAAAAGATTTTTTAGATTTCATAACAGAAGTTCTCATTGTTGGTTTAGATGCATCAACTGTTGAAGGATATTCAAAATATATCCTAGATGTTATAACATTTAAAACTCAAATTAATACAGATAACGTCACTAATGATGACTTAGAAATTACTTTAATACCAAATTTAATAACGGCCTTAACAGTAATTACCACCAATTTAGAATGTATTGGTTATAAATTTACATTAATTCAAAGAACTGTTCTTTTATGTAAAAATGAAAATTTCGCTATGCTTAGTTTTGAAGATATTTGGTCAATTATGACAGCAGAGCAAGAATCTCTTTATAAAGAAAACAAGTGTGATTACACTCCAAAGTCAACAGCAGAAGAATTTCGACAGTAAGTAATAATCTAATCTACAACGACAACGAAGATTTCACCTCTAGTTCACCTTAAGTGAGCATGGCCTAATGATCAAGTCATCGGATTTGTAATCTGATTGTTGAGGGTTCGAAACTCGTGCTCGGCATGCTTAGGATCACGTCTGAAATAGCTGTTCCTCTAGTCAACCCATACCATGTGAGGAGAATTGGGTAGATGGTTCAATGTGATCATCGGGTGTTGCAGGGTGTTGCTTAGGAGAGGACCTATCCTTCAGTGGGTCGTGTCGCTCAGAAAGCATTAAATACTCCAGGGCCTTCAACTTAAGCCGTGGTCCCTACTGAAAGTAAGTATTTCGAACCTTCGGGAGTTAACTACTTTAAGCATAAACCTCACTCACTCATTTTGTGTATATAGGCCACAAGCATTCCAACCTGTTGGATGGAATGTAAGTAGCCTGTATGCACAAAGGTAAATGCAGCGTTACCGTCCGTAAACTCGCTAATATCACGACCCATCATACCGAAAATGGAGGCAAACACCTGCAAGAAGAGTGTAAAACTATTAACATTCCCTTGAAATGCTAATCGTTTTACATTTCTTCTCGTGCATTTGTCTATTATTTCCAAGCTTCTAGATACAACTCTGCTCCCCATCCCTTTGGAACGTAAAAGCCTATGGGTCAACTTAATAGCATCAACTTAATAGCAGATCTTAGATTAGATCAACTTAATAGCAGATCTTAGATTAATAGAGAATTTGGATTTACAATCGTAAAACTTATGAGACTGGAGTTCCAAATAATACGATTTGAGAACCACAAGTTTCAGTTCTTTTTTCAAATAATCCAAGCAGTGGCGGATCCAGCCCTAGTCCGAGCAACACGAGGAAGAGCTAAAGATTTTAATTCGTAATAGTCTTCTGTATGATGATGAGTCTAAGAGACTCACCTTAATCCAGAAAGCTATTAGAATTAATAACTTTGAGCATGCTTTGAATCTTCGTTTCAATCCTGTGACTAGCGAAAACAGTGTCTGAATCCGCCTCCGGTTTTCTTCCAGTATCCTGATCACCTGAAATGATCACGCCACTGCATAAAATCGTATACGGACTGAATACTGGAGTAGACGGATTGTATATAGGTCTGGATACAGCTGGATTTTTGCAGTGCGCAGACAAAATACCTGAGTTGATCATGAGCTTTCAGTTTGGCCCACTTGCAGATCTGCAACTTGGCTTTGACGTACCCTATCGTCATAAACTGGCTTTACAGCAATTATTCATCTATAAGGCTCCAAAACCGAACTAAGGCCGAATTTCTTCAAATTCACAGACCAATAATTCTATATGGAAGCAATTCATGTGACAACGTTTTACCTTTAGACGTTTAGTCGTTTCAATGCGAGACTTTGTTAAAAGCAATAGCACAAAAAGTCAGAAAAGCCTGTCATCTCCTGAATGTTTGCACATCGTCAAATTCTATCAAAATGCGTATTTTCTGGTTGTGTGGATCCGGCCAAATATAACTGAAAGCCTTGTTTGCATTGTGTATATATCACCTTTTTTCGCATCATTTTTAGATATTTGGATATTAAAATGAATGAAGAAGGTTATCAAACGGATTGTTTTTTAAACAGTCAAACAGTATATGCAAGAGTGTGTACAGAATGGAGAAAGAATTCTAGTGATGCTGAAATAGTTGACTCACTTTTAACCGACACCATTTCACCCATATCAGCTATTACACTGACACATGTGTTGTACTTTACAACTCTAGGATGTGATAAAAATTCTGTTTCTACAAGTGATATTGAAAATATTTGTGCAAATAAGGTAATTGATATGACCGCCTATTTTATCCTCAAGATTTAAAAACGGACAAATATCTCATGGGATGAGGTTGCCCCACAGCAGTGTCGGATCCATCCCTAGTCAGAGCAACATGAGGAAGAGCTAAAGTTCAATTCTTAATAGCTTTCTGTTTTATGATGGGTCTAAGAGAACCTTTTTCAGGCAGATCGGGATAATCCGTTTCGGATTATATATAATTAATAGACTTTTAAAGATAATCTGCATATGATTGTTTGACATTTAGAGTAATTCTGTTGCGGATTTGCTCTAAATGTCAAATAATCTTAACTAATCCGAAACGGATTATCCGGATTTTATTGTAGTGTAATAAATGGTACTCTATGATAAGGATTTTATTATCACTGGATGTAGAGTTATGTTTTCCTTTAACGATTTTATCAACCAACCAGGTGAAATCTGGAGTTTTTCTCCAGATTTCAGCAGGTTGGTTGATAAAATTCTTAACGTAAAACATGATTTTTTATGCAGTGTATACAACCTCTTGATACATACAAATTCAGATACTTCCAAAGTATGTACAATGGCTCTTCTTCTGAATTAAAATGGCAGAGAATGGAGCGAATTTATGAACAGAATATTTGAGCCGGTTCCTAAGAAACCAATGCAATTATTTTGATTCTTACTTAACACCTTTTCAGAATACATTGCAGTAGTACACTTCGAATCATCCATCTTTCTAGGCAAAAGATCTTACAGAAACATTATTACTTCTCATTTATCAACGCTACGAAACAGATGAAGTGAAAACAGCATATGAGTCTTGTGAGATATCAGAACACACAATATTAACCACGCAAATTTGTGAATTAAAAGCAAACAAACTAAGTATTACTGAAGTATCTCAAACATCACCCTTTAATAGATATCCGCTTACAATGATTACACAACAATATGATGCGTGTTTACTTACTGATTCCCAAAAGCAAACAATTTGTTTTTACAAACAAACCTTTGGTGATACAGTTGATAGAATTATTTCTGATAATATTTTACCTTATTATTCAGATAGTATAATTGAAACAGCTTATAATAAATGTGAAGAAAAAAAAGAAATAACTGATGTCGATAAAACTAGAATATGTGCATTTAAATCAAGAGGATGCAATAGTCAAGGTTGCGCATTTGATTCGTCTTCTTTTACGTCATATAAACTTACGTACGGTGAAGATGAAGTGAAGGTGGTTTATGATGAATGTTGAATAGAAGAAACCGATTGGTTACAAATGATTGTATGTAAACAGAGGAGATTGATTGGATGTTAAATCAAATGTTGAATTGAAACATATTAACATTACAAAGACAAATTTGGAGTAAAGCTAATTAACTTTCATTGTTAATAAATGCTCGTTAGACTTTAAAATGTTAACAGCCACTTCTTAAACCCTTAAAAAACAATGATAGTTTGTTCTCCATTTTATTGCTTTAACTACGTTTAAGATTGTTCGGGACCCGCCTATGACATTGGTCATCCTGGTACCAATCAACGTTACGAGTGTGCAGATGGAAGAGGAACCTGCATATAAACATGCTGTTTTGCGTTAAGGATTTTAACAAACAACCTGCTGGAATGGGGAGTAAAACTCCAGAATTCAACAAGCTGTTTGATAAAATCGTTAAAGTATATCATAACTTTCTATGCAGCGGGAAGATGATTGATTACATAACGTGGTTTTGTCAATGGTAGATTCAGAACAATATTTCACATAGTCACAGGAGTGTAGTGGGAATTATTTTTACTTTTTTATTACTACTAATACATCAAGCTATTTTAGAATTCTAACTTTTAGTTCTGCATTGCGATTGGTTAAAGTCAGACTTAACATTCTGCATTAATTTAATCAGATTTTAACCCACGTTCGAACCACTGTGTCAGAGGGAAAAATTGTTGGGAAAGGGAGGAGTATTAAAATATATAGTAACATGGTATTTAAGAAAAATATATAACAAACAATATTATCTTTTAATTTTTCTTGTTCTACTTGTTTCGTAAGTTAGCTACGGGACTGCCTATAAATTCTTATTGGAATATTGTATATTGACAGGAACTTCCATACAAATATGCAAAATGTTATGGACGGTCCATTACGGTAAACGTGAAGACTTTTGTATAAACTACAACCAGGAAAGAGATTTTTCCAGCAAACTATTTAGAGAAAACTAATCCAGAAAAGGAGTTAAGAAATGGTTGCAATCTTACGTCTTGATGTAATTGCATTTGGAAATCAAATTAAGAAATACCAGGTTTATGAAACAAAGCTTAAAGCTGAAAATAACAAACTAGAAGAATAGGGAGTATGCAATCCAAACAGTAATGCCATTAGAAATCTAAAAACATGAAAGAGTCTGCGTTTAAGGAAGTACTGTTAGTCGCAACAAATCTATCTATAACAGAAGAGTACTGGAGATGTTAAATAAGGTGCTAGCTAGTCAAATAACGTATGCTTACGCTTTAAAGAAGGGAGATTGGGACGATGTTGGGAACTCTGAAGAAGCACCTGATATTCACCCACCCTCAAGTGTCCAAATTGATCTCGACAGGATACTCAGGGAAACGGCAAATTGGAATAGCAAGTAGAAGGGCGAGAGAATAACATATTGTAATCTGATCTTTTACAGAGCATAAGAATTTGAGAGTAAGGAAAAAGTAAGTTACCACTACAAAATGACCATGATCTAGTATGTCTGTATAGTTAAAGAAATGTTTGTCGGTCGGCGGCGAAAACGAATGTAGAAATGAGTAACTAATTGTGCTCCTTTCTCGTGCTGCAAAATTTCCCCTGCATACATTAAATTAGGTTTATCTCGTAATCGACTTCGCATGTGGACTTCAAACTTTAAACACTTTAAACACCTTGGTGAGATGTATCAAAAAAGTTAAATGGTGTCTTGATGACGTCTTATCAAGCAAAATCTAAGAACTTTATAGGCTCCTGCGCAATACCTTTATACGCAAAATTAATATGTTTTTTGAGTGCTAGCGAAAAAGAGAAAAATTTCTATAATTTTTGAAATTCTAACTTTCGGTCACGTGAGCAGTGATGACGTCATTAAGATATTCGATTTTTTAAATCTTCTTTTTCGTTCCATAATTTT
This sequence comes from Bougainvillia muscus, assembly GCA_032352715.1. Classification (NCBI taxonomy): domain Eukaryota; kingdom Metazoa; phylum Cnidaria; class Hydrozoa; order Anthoathecata; family Bougainvilliidae; genus Bougainvillia; species Bougainvillia muscus. The sequence continues at coordinate 5,071 of JAUCNQ010095224.1, read as the reverse complement.
GATACAGATTGAAAGAACTCATAAAACTGTGTCAAAAATTGGTATATTGGATACAATTTGGCTGAGAAAACTGGAATTTAGTTTTCAATTCAATTAGCCAATCGGAATGCAGCATTTTTAAAATGCCATAAAAACCGACCAGGAGGTCCAAAACTAAAAAGTAATACCAATTTTCTCATAGATTTTTGAGACATTTTCAATGGTATTGGTGTCGATGCCTCATATTGGAATTGTAGGACTATCAAAAATTGCGGGTCAAGTGATTTGTGTCTATTAACAATCATTTGAATCAAACTCAGGCACTCAACGCAGTTAAGGTTGATTTTAACATTAACAGAGGGGTATTAGTAGTCATCAGGTCCAACTCATGGCAAAAAAATAAATTTCCAATGTGACGTCATTAAGCAGATATCACAGTTCCTGAGACGGGGGTAATGTTTGAACTTTATTAAACTTAAAAAATACATTTTCGATCGAAATCATAATTGGATTTGTAATGAAATAACAAATATGAAGTTGTCCTTTCATTGGAAATAAATTGTTTTGTATAACACTCATTTCGGCAGTCATAAAATGCAGAAAACCTCAAGATGGGGGTTAGAAATCTGATCACAGTATTATCGCGAACTGAATATTCCATTTTAAGATATAGTTGGTGCATAAATATATAACTTTACTTTGTTGGTCTACATTCACGTCGAGGGGTCGGTGCAAATCTCATTTTCCTTTGACGTATTAGAACAAAACCATAAATTTCCGGATATTTTTACCCCCGGATTTCACAAAATTGTCAATAACTTTCGTTATTTTTACGAAACCTCGACGGCATTAGTAATGTATATTCATTTCGAGTGTTTTCAACCCTGTAGAATAGTTTCTAAATTAGTATTCAGGTCGCAAATTTTCACCGCAACCTTACCTGTGTTGGGCAGCATTATCGTTTAATTCTTCTTCTAATGTATACAATGTCACTGTGCATCAATAGTTCTTTATGCTACAAAAACGTTCGAAAATTATGGTTGCTCATTTTTGCCCTCATGCTAGCCCGCCGTGATGATCATTTGATAAATAGTCAAGCACCACAATCGTGAACTTTTTGTTATAACTTTTGTTCTATACAATATTAAGAGATGCCCTTTGGTGACTTTTAACATTTATTTACCGGCAACACAATGACACAAAAAATCTCCAAATAGTCGCGCCCTTTAGCGCCCAGACGCTCTCGGAAAATATTGTCCCATCAAGTCTCCTCAAACAATTATTTTCAAACATTTTTTTAATCGACCAATAAAGTCTCAAGAAGATTATCTTTGAATATAGTACTCCTATTTCATGATAAGCAGTGATAATTTAACTGCTCAGTGCTTCTGTTTGCTCCATGGGCGTTAATTTGGGAAAATGATCGAAATTCCGGGGGAAAAGCTAATTATGACGTCATTATCGACACGATGACATTATAATTGAAACAACGACTTCGAAATGTCGGACTTGTGATGTTGTACCACTGTGCCATGTTTTATGACGTAAGCATAACGTTAACACCTTATTTGGAGGTGTGGTACTTTGTACCCCCGGTATATTTGAGACCAAAAAATCCCGGTATTAATAGGGTTAAGACATAATGCAAGCATTCTGCATTAATACCGACGCATACGGACTGAATACAGTAGTAGACGGACTGCATAAAGGTCCGGATACAGCTGGATTTTGTGAAGTGTCATTTAGTTTGAGTCAACGATTGAACTAACAGACTAAAATAAAATAAAACGGTCTTAAATGATTCAGTGCAAATGATGATTACGAATCATTGATTAATTCTGTTACAAAATAAAACGTTATATCGCATAGGCTTGCGAACTTGCGAACTAAACGAGTTAAGCTAAGATACTTCAAACGTTTTATTTACCATATAAAAAGTCAATGGTATCCAGTATATAAAAAAGTTAAAAGACGCTGGGTGAGAGAGTTAGTTTAGCGGATTAGGGGCAAATACGCAAAAATAAATTCCGCAAAAATAAATTCCGCAAAAATAAATTGCACAAAAATAAATTCCGCAATAATTTATTCCCGCAAAATTATCTTCTTTTAAGGTAGCTTTCTGTATGAAGATGGATCTCTTAGACCCTTCATCATACAGAAGGCTACTGAGAATTAAAACCTTTAGTTCTTCTTCGTGTTGCTCTGACTAGGGCTGGATCCGCCACGGTACTGTACTCTCATTAAGATGGTGCACAATTATTTTTACTTCTTAATAACTTTATGTATGACAATGGGTCTTTAGAGACCAATATCATACAAAAAGTAATTAACATTAATGACTTTGGCTATCCTTCGTACTGCTGTGACTAAGTCAAAGCATGTTCTGATTCCGCCTCTGGACTCTAGTCTGTTTGCTAAGAAAAATATTATAAAAATTCGAAGTTGATGAGGCTACAAAAACGAAACGCCCTGTGGAAGAGGTTTGCAAAACAAGAAACTTATACAATCATAAGATCTAGAGTCTAGTCAAACCAATATAATGGAGAACAAAAGCCATTAAATTTTAATGGTTTAACAAAGGGTCATTTTTCTAAATCTGCCGTGCATATAACTGCTGCATTATTTTGATATTTTGTACAAAGTAGGTAAGGAACCGTCTCAAAAATTCTCTTCAGAACTTACGCTTCATTTCCATCATTTTTGCCTCAGATGAAGTGTTAGTATAACACTACATCTGAGGTGAAAATGAAGCGATTTGTGAAGCGAATTTAAGAGAATTTTTGAGACAGACCATAAATGTTCATGTAAATTGCGCACATAAAAGCACATTATGAGTGGTGAATGAAAGGATCGATATGTTAACTCAAGGTATGTCTGCATAGGCCGATCCATAAGACGTCTGAGATGAAAGATTTGGAGAAGGAGAACTGTAAGTAATTCTTCACTGGTCTTTAGTCTGTTTTTTAAACATCGATTATTCTTAGTCAGCAAAATACGAACAGTGTTATGGTGTCAATCTTTATGAAAAAACGTCATAAGGGACTGTCTAAGAACTTTGTGTTGCAAATAATTCCATTCACATTACAGAAGAAGTGTCATACCATGAACTATAAATGCACAAAGACACTCATTCTAAAGGAATTTTTGATACGAATTTTGTGAACGTCATAAGTAAACGTAATAAATAAACACTTAATATTCAAGCTTTTTAATTAAACCTTTTTTCTTGTGCAATATAAAGTATTTACAATGGAGTGTTTGGCTTCAATATACAAACACATTATTAAATTATTAGAAACTCCTACACAAAAATATTACATATTTGAAATTTCATATTTAGCTGTTTACCTCTACTTCACGTTTTGTTGATTTATAAACATGTCTTTATACATAAACACTGCACAAAATCCAGCTGTATCCGGACCTTTATACAGTCTCTCTACTCCCATATTCAGTCCGTATACATCGGTATTACGACAGAATGCTCACATCCTGTCGAAATACGGACGAATACGGACTGAAAATAAGTCCGGATTCAGTTGGATTTTATACAGTGTTTATACATAAAAGTAACAAACTTGATAAATTAAATTCCATTTTAATAAGGAAGTGTTTCAAAACATGAAGTGCGGAACTGTTCTTTCGGTTTTTCTGTTGTCATATATAAGTATAAATTCAAGTATTACCCGACATGTATCAAAATACAGTACAAATGAGGGTAAAAGAACATTAAATAAATATACCACTAATTTTTATGATTATCATAATATTTTCCATCATGCAAGAAATAAAAAAGACTTGTTTCACATAATTAGAAATGAAAAAAAGGAAAAGAAACATAACATACAGAAACGTAGGTCCATTTTTTTCTATTCAGTTGGGTGATTTCGCAGATTATATCTCAGATGAAGTGTGATAAGGTATACACCATAGACACTAAAACACTTCCTCTAATTGAAAATTGCGTCCTCACTATTGATAGCCATTGTTTAATTTTACTGGTTTATCACTGACTATTAACATTAAAACTTAAGCTTTGATAAGAGGCGCACTCAGAACATGCTTTTGCCTAGCGAAAGCAATAGATTGGAGATTGAAAGCATGCTGAAACTCATTAATTTTTAATTGCTTTTGTATGATAATGGGTCTTTGAAGACCCATTATCATCCAAAAGATATTAAGAATTAAACATAATTGTTCTTCACCGTGCTGTTCTGACTAGCGCTGGATCCGCCACTGGTGATAACAACAATATTATATCAATAACAACAATCATATTATGCATTACTGAAGGAAAATTAATAGGAATGAAACTGTACAGAGCGACCCTTTAGTAGTCTCTGTATATAAAACCTAAGCAATTTTATTTCTTGTAGGTGCCTCAGCTACGACATATGGTAAAGTATTTAAATGGGTTGTCACTGGTACCGGTATCCTTGGTGCCGGCTCAATGGCTGTAGGTTTTGCAAGACTTGGATTTGATGTATATTTTGAAAGTAACAAACAATGTTGTGGTTTCAGTTGTTGTACAACATTATGTGATGATAAAATAAGGTTTGATGAATTACAATCACAATTATTTGACTTATCGGATCTTGTAGATGCTGAATGGGTTGAAGGTAAGCGCCCCTCCCCTAAATATAATAATTTTACATAGATTATTGCTAAAAATTCCTGTATTTTCTAGGGTCTGGCCTTCTGTTAAGTGCATTCTTGCACACAAATGCTTATTGCACAAAAAAAATTATACTGCTCATTAATCCGGCAGTTTCAAGAGATATGACCCTGAAAGTCTGTCATAGCATGCAATATTATTTATAACTAAAAGTGGAGATTTTTCAAACTTTGTAACTCAGTCCTTCAGGAAAAAAACCCTCAAATAATGTGCGTGTATACTTAGCGGAATACACAGAGGGTAAAACCTCGTAGAAAATTACAAATACGTTAGTCATGATTATTACTGCTTAACCCCAACCTCCTCCTCAGGGCAATTTATCTCTTACTGTTTTGCGTGGCCGGCAAGATGAAACACCGTCCCCACAAATAAGAAATAGATAAATCGCCCTGGGAACGAGGTTGTGCTTAACCCCTT